>VWZY01005339.1:80696-114800 GCA_013399075.1 Chloroceryle aenea
TTTTTTTTTTTTTTCTTCCCCCTCAGTTGCCTAGAAAGGAGATAGGGTCTAATCTCAGCCCAAATCATGCAGATGGGATCTGCTAATTATTTAAGAAAAGTTTCTGTAAGGATGTTGTGTAACAGTGAACCTCAACAGGGGTTCATCTGTTTGATAGTCCAGAAAGGTTTCCAAACTCTCTGCCTCTTACTTTTACCACTATTATAATTTTAATTCAGTTTTAACAGACATTAAGTAGTCTTATTTTTCAGGGGTGACAAAGTGACAGTTTGAAGTGAACTCATAACTGACTAAAATACATGTCACTAGTGTTAAATGAGATATTGCATTTAAATTTATTCAGTAGGAATTGGCTAACTGTACATTAAATTTGTTACTGATTGAGATATCACCTAATTTTGTTTGTGAACTACTTATCAGATAGATGATACTTCACTGTATAAATCCTTATGACCTAAAGCCAGAGAGCAATTCCAAGGGTATAAAATGGATATTCCCTGAAGGTTAAATGGTCTGGGAGAATCTGTAGATAATGAGCTACTCATTGGGGTTGAGTAGAACTTGGATTTTTTTCTGTTTCCATTCTCTAGCAAAATCCAGCATCATTTCAACGTCATTAAGCACTGAGAAAACTGCACTGAAGACACAACCACATTTTAGCCTCTTAATACTATCTCCTTGCATATTTTTAAAGTTTTGTTTTGTTTTTTTCAAAGGAGGATACAGTGAGTGCAGTTTAGTCTGTACATATAACTTCAAAGTGCAGCAATTTCTCCTTTTTAGCCTCCACCAGCTGCTCCAGGGCACATGGTACCATGTTCACCATTCCTATGCAAGTACATCACACACTCTAAAAGCACTAGAAACATAAGGTTGCTCTTGTTTAGGCAAGTAATACAAGTTCTTGCTGTCTGAATCTGAAATTGCACCCAGTTTTCTTGGAGGTACATATATACTCAGATTTCAGGTTCCTAATCCTGAAGACACAGTCTTGAAGTAAACATTTAAATTCGTAAAATTTCTTTGAAACATTAAACCTCCTAAAATTCCTTTAACTAAAGCACATCTCTTCATGAGGTGCCTAGGAAGCCAATGACTTTTAGGGACCTACTGACCTCTGATACAACACGTTGTAGTTCTTTTATGAGGCAAGGCACTTAAAAATGTAGGACTACTTCCTTTCCAGCTCCCTAACTATTGCAGTTGTCCTTTTCTGTGCCCTGTCTAACTCCACTCTGTCTTTCTTGAAATGTGGAGAAAACACAACTACACAGTCAGGATGTGTGTACTCAACATGTGATGGTACCCAATATTTTATTGGCTTCTCTTGAATGTATACTGAGCTGACATTTTCAGAAACCTATCAATGCTGATGTCAAGGGTTTTTTTCTAGCTCATGATTTCCAATTCATAGTTTAGCAGATGTGACTTAGAATTCTTTTCCCTAGACATATCATCTAACATTTATTTATATTGAAACTTAAGAATTTGGTATCATCTGAAAACTTGGACATTTCACTGCAGACGTCTATTCCAAGTCATTGATGAAAATGTTGAATTAAACCAGTCCTCATCCTGATTTAACACCTACTGGTTTCTACACAGAAAATGAATTTGGTTTTCCTTCTTTAACCTCATTAAAAAAAAAGAGCCTTTCTCATTAACAAATTACTTTCCTTACAGAATTTGGTATAGAGTCTTTCCAAAGATGTTCTCAAGCACCAAGCATATTATGTCCATCCTATCTCTATTATCCACTTGCTCTTCAAAATCTCCTCAAACAACAGCATGTTTCTGGGGGTGATTTCCTTTTACAGAAGCCATTCTGATTCTTTCCTAACAGACTATGTTTATCCAAGTTTTCATGATTTCAGTGATTTTGTCTTTTATTACTGACTCTGCCAGATGGATACTCGGGAAAGAAGCCAGACTCACTTGTCTGCAGTTTTTAGGATTCCCCTCAGAGCTGTTCCCATATCTGTGAGTTACATTGGTGACCTGCCAGTCCTCTGGCACAGCTGCAATTTGTGATGACAGGTTACACACTTTGGCCTCTGATTCTACCACTTCACATCTGGGTTTCTTCAGAACTCTGTGGTGAATGTAAGGCAGTCTTGGTAACTCGTAAACACTGAACTTATTCCCTTGATCTACCACTTCTTTAAAATTAATTTAGTGCTTCTGACTTACGTGTTACAAAGAAAGTATCAAGTGTGGGCATCTTCCAACATTTAGCTGTCTGACTTCTTTTTAAGTACTCCTCTATTACCTTTAAATTTTCAGTCCTAGCAGCCTTGTTTGAGTTTGATTAACGTGCAACTTCTTCTTTCTCTGCAGGTATGTGTTCTGCTTCCTACCATCCTAAATGCCTCATCTCTCCATTGTAATCTTACTAATGCCTTGAGCCTGGATGGCTCCTGAGCATACCATGTAGGACTAGAATTATTTCACAGAACCCTACAGTGGAGATCCAGGATGTTAGTCTCCTGGATTGCAGCATGCACTCAGCCTCTAGAATTTTTTTCCTACACTTCCCTATATTGTTAATGATAATGGACCATAGACCATTACCACCAGCTGCTTTTCTGAACATCTTGTGAAGTTCACTGCTTTTGGACACAGCAGGCAAGTTACCATGCAGTTTTCTCAGACATCACAAACCCATCTGTCTATATCTACCAGTCAAATCTCCAAAAACCATCACCCACTTAAAATACTCTTTTGATGTGAAAGCATTGTCTGTGTGATAAAAGCAAAACAAATGAAACCAAAACCAAACCAACCAACCAAAAAAACCCCAAANCGCATGTCAAAGCCCCTCAGGCTTAAAGATGTTTAAACCCTGTGTCTCTTTCTTGGTTTAAACTACAATTACTAAGAATTCATGTAAATGGTGATCTCTGTTTTGGAGTTTTGGAGGAGGTGTGGGTGTTTTTTATTTTTTTCTTATGTAGTTTTCCACATAACATAAATCCCAATGACTTACATATTCTTATATGACTGGGGTTAAGGGTACTAAACCACCTTCAGGGAATTTTAGACCTCCAAACCCAAGATCTTTACAATTACTGTTATGAGTTATTATTTGTTTACAGAGTTAAAAAATTTCACCTGCATAGCATTTCTTTGGAATAAAGGCTTTGTGTTAGATAGTGACAGGTGAATGTAAAGACTGAGAAATTGATATTTGCAATTGAGAAATTAGTAGAAGTTATTCAGAAAACTATTTCTAAAAAAACTGCCAACCCTCTACTATCCGCTATGTTTTCGCCATTGTAAAAGTACTGGAATGTTGGTACAGTTGATTTCAGTTATAGGTGGCTATACTGGTACAAGTCATGTATGCAGTAGAGCTCTTGGAACCCACAGGGCTGCAAGAAGTCTATGAAAGATGACATTAGATGATTACAAGATTTTGATACAAGATTCCTTTAGTGTTCAAGTACAGTAAATTATTTGTTCTGTCTCTACAAAGGTCATACAATTCTTTGCAAATAATAATGAAAAGGAAACTCTTCAAAATATTATTTGGAAATATTGAATAATCAGATGTGGCAAACATTGAAAAAAAAATAATTCTCTAAAAACGAGTAACTCATGTTAATAATATGAACTCTGGGCTAGTATATCAGTGTAAGTTAATTCAGTAGACAGACAGATAAAACTAGCATGTTATCAACATTGTTCTGGTCGCATATCTAAAACACAGCACCAGCACCACATGAATGGCTATGAAGAAAATGAAGTCCATTCCAGCCATATCCAGTACAGATATAGATAGATACAAATGTAGGTATATATATACAGAACCATATACATTAAAAAACAATAAGATTTAGAATAGTGAAAAAATATTGTGATATACATGGGAATCCACACATGTTTGTTTGGGCTGGAAGTCAGAATTTTTTATGAGCATTATACAAAGAATATTTTATGCTTATAAACTTTTACATGGTGATAAGAATGCTTATTAGAAGTGAAGATGTCACAATGTGTCTGTGCAAAAGTAAGAATTTATATCAAGAAATCAAATTTCTCTCCTTCTTCTATCTCCATGGGGTCATGAAAGTTGTATTCATCAAGTCTAGAATATATACTACATTGGATGTAACTAAATTGAATGAATCAAGATTACTCTCATACTAAAATACACGCACATTACATTTTTATAGCAGTATAAATTGTTCATATATTTCAAGACGAGAGCTGTTCACAGGTAATTCTTTAGTAAAATGAAAGCTAAATTCATCAAATATGTTCCTGTCTCTGTGAACAATCCCCTGAGTTTTAGAAAAATACAGCCATTCTTTCTTTGTACCACATTTATCTCTCTTGGTGTACCTAATTCTAAAATGAAAGTTGAAATAATATCTATGACCTGCTTTTTAAGTTGTTTAGTATAAAAGGAGCAATGGCAAAGTCTTATTGCTTTGTTTGGGCCATTTACAGATGCTAATGAATTCTCATCTAGCACAAATGTGATTAGAAATTCACTAGGTAAAGGAGATTGATCTCTGCAATGGTTAATGAAACTGAGCTGAAGAATAGAAAAAAACTGCTGCAGATCCTTTTTTTTCTGCCCAGAGTGTTGTTCACCCTTGGCAGACCACCTCATTTACCACATGTATGACTGATGTAGTATCATGAACCACCTTTATCTGGGAATAAAGGTTATGAAGATCAGGATACAATGAGACTTTGGGATGTTTTCATAACTCTACAACATGCTTTTCTTGCTAACTGTAAGGCAACAATCTACTTTTTATGAATTTTAAGATAGCAATTTTATTTCCAAAATTTTTACCTGTAGTTTTACTGACAAAGCAAATTAAATTTAGTCAAGCTTGTCTAATAACACAGCTAAAAGCAGTGTTAAAAATCAAATTTCAGTACATGGAAAAAGCAGCAAAAAAAATTAATGAAAAATCAAAATCATATATAGCAGTAATATTTTTAATCTGTAATTATGTAAACCTCTTGTACATGTTCCAGAGGCAGAGGCAGAATACAAGCAAACAAGAAATAGTGATGTACGAGAAGGAAAAAATAATGTCTCATGACAATTTATTTTACAATAGAGAGCATAGAACTTACCCTGTTTTCACAACTAGTGAAATATTAAAGTTTTCAGAGACAAAGAAATTTCAAATGCCACCACAGGTTGCCTAGGAGTAAAGGTTTCTATGTTTTTAAGGTTGTTCCTTCAAATAAAGAAGTAATATTAAGGTGAGTAATTCATTAAAGGGGTTCAATGGACAACATAACTGATGAAAATTTAGAAATGTCAGGTGTTCATGAGATGAATTGCTGCCTTAGAACAATCTCTAATTATATGTTATAGATAATCTAAATGAAAGAAAACCACAATTAAGAGTTACATAAAGTTATTAATGTTGATTCTGTTCTATTTATAAACCTGAATACTGTACCAATTTCATATGCACTCATATCAAATAGCACAGGACAACGTGTTTCTATTAACTAGTCTAAAACTGCTCACTCAGAAATTTCTTTTTTAATTACAGATTTCACTATACTTCCTCTGTCTACAGATTTGATGAAGTATTTCAGGTTTGGAATTTTCATGTACATTTTGCAGCTCCTTGTCAGTACAGAAGGGTACTCAAGTGGGGGTTAATTATATTAATCTCCCTTAAAGATGTTTTTAAGTAGCAATACTGCTGTCAAGCAGACTTGGTGTTAATGTGAATCTGACCTAATGCACTGATCTTTGTAACTTACTGAAAGCTGTCTGCTCTGAGACCAACAGATCCATTTGGGACTCCATAACAGTAAGAACATGTAATGCTAAGAAAATATGGACTACAGACAATAACATGGATAAAGAATTTGATTTTCAGAAGAGGGAACGAAATTATATTAAAAAGAAAAAAAAAAACAGAACAAACAAAACAAACCAAACAAATAACCAAAACAAAATAACACAGAATTCAGAATAACATTGTCTATTTGCTTTTAGCTATTCCTCACCAGAGTTTGGGGGTACAAGGCTGACCTCACATGCTTACATAACTCTGATGCACTCTGTGGGGTTGTCTCTGATTCTAACATATACATTTGTTGCTGCATGTTTAATAGGTTTTGACTGAAAGACTTTTGAAGGAGCCTATGCATCCCCTGACACCAAAGAGGATATCTGGGAATCAGATGAAAGCCTGGACTGTCCATCTGGAGGTGTTGTTCCTCTCTGTTGGTCCTCATCCAACAACACTGTAATTCCTGGCAGTTTAACTCCAAGAACTACACTACATAAAAAATGATTATGTTTTTATTGTGTAGAACAGGGGCTGCTGACAGAGTAAGACTTTTAACCTTTTATTGTTTATTCTTTTAAAATTTGGGCACAAGACAGATTGTGAGCAATGTGTGCTCTCTAATAATAATATCACTTTTCCTCTTTCAACATTAGCTGTGCAGTGCCGAGAAACAAAGGAAATAATATTAGAGGTCAGCATATGTCCTTCACTTATAAAAAATTCTTCCCTCCTCTATTATGTATTCACGTGGAAGAAATTATACCTTCCTAAAGCAGGAGGATTATTTAACATGATATATAGAACACAGTAGGGGAGGAATTCTCTATGTGCTCTGAAAGCAATATAAAATCGTAGAATTTTTTTTGATGGCTGAAAGGTACTCTTAAATGTACCTTATGCAGTTGGTCATCTGGTGCTGTTGCTTTGATCTACTCTATCTTTCCATAATAAGTATATTCATTAAATTTTGTTTATCCATCTAATTTCCAAAGAAACAAAAAACATTCTTGAAAATTAGTACTGTTAGCACAGTTTGGGCTGAACAAGAAAGATACTTTGTAATCAGGAAGTTCTGTATTTTCCTGTGAAAATCTGCTCATAACAGCAGGGTTTTTTATAATGTCAGAAGAAGGAAGGAAGGAGTTTAGTTGCAACTGATATGAAACATGTTGCAACTGATAATATGAAACACACAGGCTATTTAGAGAAAATAAATGTTGATTTCTGGGTGTGTTTTACAGTGATGTCAGAAATCACCACAGTAACTTGCATAATCAATGTTTAAATTTCATTTTGATGATATTCTTTCTATATTTATAAAAACTAGTTATTATGAACTGAACAACACCAGTGAACTTTTTATACCCATGCTCACAGAAATAGGATGTGGAGAAGCTTTTGTAGTAACAGAGAACATAAGATGGAGCAACTATTCTAAATGTTCTAGAAACCCAGTCATTTGTATCCATATATTCCATTCAAAAGTTCATCAGACAAATCACTGAAACAAATCAAATTATTGTTGCTCTCCTGAAGACATTTATAAAGCTAAGTCTGAATTTGTTTCATTTAAATTCATGCTTTTGATTTAGGATCTGTGAGGCTGTTGTCTCTCCCCATAATCAGTAGGGGACTCAGGTCTCAGTCCTTCTCTGGAGGGCCATTGTAGCCTAAGGACACTTTTCTCCTAAATTTAATGACTCGGATCTCTAAAGTCTGATAAGATGCATCTGGATCTTGGGTTTTGCATTTAGGATTGTCAGTACTGTGGCATCACCGTACGGGATATCAGGGTCTCAGCTTTACCCTATGTGATGTCAGTGGAGCTCCATATGGTTATAACAGTTTGCCCACAGGCTGCCTATTTAAAACTGGGGCTTGAATGTTATCCTATCTCAAATCAGTGGGGCTCTGTGTTGGTTCATTAGCTCACAATGTGCTGCCAATTTGAGGATTGGGGTTTTAATTGGAATTTATTTACAAGCTAAATTGTTGCTAGAACTACTATTATTTTTTGTACTGGTTGGGAGACTTTAGGGAGAATTATGATAAAGAACATATGAGATCTAAAGAACTGGAGAGCAGAAAAATTAATCTTTTCTTCTCCTGTAACAGCCCTTCCTCTTTATCCATTCTGTCTTCTTTATCTACCTCATCATTTGTGTTATGCAAGAAGGTGCATCAAAAATAATACCAGAACATCTACAAACAATAAAAGCAGATGTTGTAATTCAGGATATAGCAGCTGGTTTTCTTTATACTATCTCAGCCATCAACTTAGTCTAATTTTTCTTGATTAAAGAGGTTCAGTATCTCACATTTAAGTAGTCTACCAGCATCAGATGTATTGAAGTCACTCATTAATTTCCATTGAGGACCTTCCATGTACTTAACCACGTGTCATCAATCAAGTGCTGTCAGCTTGAGGTCTTGTGCTGATTCATGCTACTGATCTTAGATGGAGTGAAGATGCCACGTGTGCATTGGACACATCAAGGAAGAGAATTGTAGAAGGTAAAAATTTCCCCTCTGACACTGAAAATCAAGGCAAGCTAAGTGGATTTGCTAACCTGGTAATAACAACCTGTTGTGTGAAGAGGAAGGCTATTCAGGATTCTGACTTAGCAGAAACTGTAGGAGCTGTTAGGAGGATAAGAGGCACAAACCCCTGAGTTAGTTCTGTTTTATCATGTTACCCTTAAGCAAACAGGAATGCAACTGNAATTTTAAAAATAGTTATTAATATTAATAATATTTTTTCAAAATTAAAAATGTTTAATATAATAATACTAATAATTTAAACATCAAAACCAAACAGTAAAAAACAAAAAAACAACATTGATGTAAAGTATGAGGTATTTGTAGAGGGGCACCAAAAGACATAGAAAATAGATGTTCTGTTCTTTTCTCCATCTGCACTTCTTTTAATTGCACACACTTTTTTTAGTTAGGCCAGGATTGTCTCTTGTGCTTAAGCTTTGTTCTAGCTTTGTGATTTTTCTAACCAGATTAGCATAGCCTATGATGAGTTCTAATCAGTTCCACCAAACAGCTGCACTTCCCAAAGAACTGATTATCAGGTAGAGATAATGTGATTAAAAGAGAAAAAGAAAAAAAAAAAAACAAACCAAAAAACAAGAAAGTAAGTCCTATTCTTGTGTGCTTCCTATTATTATACCTTTATGGATATATCATCATAAAAGAGGAAAGGTCCTCTTTCAATCCCTTTTATGTAGTCACAATAGTGATTAGGAGAAATATCAAGAATCTGTCCCCATATTTAAGTACTGTATTTATGATTTTGTAGAGCTAGTTAATAAGCTAGGCNGTGAGGCTGTTGTCTCTCCCCATAATCAGTAGGGGACTCAGGTCTCAGTCCTTCTCTGGAGGGCCATTGTAGCCTAAGGACACTTTTCTCCTAAATTTAATGACTCGGATCTCTAAAGTCTGATAAGATGCATCTGGATCTTGGGTTTTGCATTTAGGATTGTCAGTACTGTGGCATCACCGTACGGGATATCAGGGTCTCAGCTTTACCCTATGTGATGTCAGTGGAGCTCCATATGGTTATAACAGTTTGCCCACAGGCTGCCTATTTAAAACTGGGGCTTGAATGTTATCCTATCTCAAATCAGTGGGGCTCTGTGTTGGTTCATTAGCTCACAATGTGCTGCCAATTTGAGGATTGGGGTTTTAATTGGAATTTATTTACAAGCTAAATTGTTGCTAGAACTACTATTATTTTTTGTACTGGTTGGGAGACTTTAGGGAGAATTATGATAAAGAACATATGAGATCTAAAGACAAGACTGTGATGAAAAAGGACAACTGGAGAGCAGAAAAATTAATCTTTTCTTCTCCTGTAACAGCCCTTCCTCTTTATCCATTCTGTCTTCTTTATCTACCTCATCATTTGTGTTATGCAAGAAGGTGCATCAAAAATAATACCAGAACATCTACAAACAATAAAAGCAGATGTTGTAATTCAGGATATAGCAGCTGGTTTTCTTTATACTATCTCAGCCATCAACTTAGTCTAATTTTTCTTGATTAAAGAGGTTCAGTATCTCACATTTAAGTAGTCTACCAGCATCAGATGTATTGAAGTCACTCATTAATTTCCATTGAGGACCTTCCATGTACTTAACCACGTGTCATCAATCAAGTGCTGTCAGCTTGAGGTCTTGTGCTGATTCATGCTACTGATCTTAGATGGAGTGAAGATGCCACGTGTGCATTGGACACATCAAGGAAGAGAATTGTAGAAGGTAAAAATTTCCCCTCTGACACTGAAAATCAAGGCAAGCTAAGTGGATTTGCTAACCTGGTAATAACAACCTGTTGTGTGAAGAGGAAGGCTATTCAGGATTCTGACTTAGCAGAAACTGTAGGAGCTGTTAGGAGGATAAGAGGCACAAACCCCTGAGTTAGTTCTGTTTTATCATGTTACCCTTAAGCAAACAGGAATGCAACTGTTAAATAGCATATGCTTGTTTGCCTTCTCATCATATGACTCATTTTTCACTACAGCAATATGGTTGCAAGAGAAATAAAAAGCCTTTTCCTCCCCTTCCTCCCCAAGCTATAGGTAACCTAAGGGGTAAAGTTCTTATTAGAGAGAGAAAGGCAGTTTGGGATTAGATGTCCTCAGGATCAGAAAAGTGTTGAAGTTTGACATTTGCATTGTTTACAAGAACTTCATACGCTGGTTATAAGAATGAGGAGTTTCACAAAAAGACTGTAGGCTTCATATTTCTTGTGTTCCACAGAACAATTGTACCTAGCTTCTTTGGGTGCAACTTATCTGGCAGNAAAGTAAGTCCTATTCTTGTGTGCTTCCTATTATTATACCTTTATGGATATATCATCATAAAAGAGGAAAGGTCCTCTTTCAATCCCTTTTATGTAGTCACAATAGTGATTAGGAGAAATATCAAGAATCTGTCCCCATATTTAAGTACTGTATTTATGATTTTGTAGAGCTAGTTAATAAGCTAGGCATCTTTCCCTCGAAAAGCATGAATAGGGGCCAAATTAATTAAGTGTTCTGAGGCAACAAGCCAACTGTAGTGAGTTCTGCTTAACTTAATAAAATGAAATGGATTAAAAGTGCTGGCAAATCTGCTAACATCATTTTCTCATATCTACCTACTCAAACATAGAACACTTGAGGACCTATTTCCAGACAAGTCTAGTGACTGAAGTTGGACATATAGGTACCTTTTTTGGGAACTTCATCCAACTTTATCCATATTCATGCTGGGGTCCTCTGTTTTGAAACTGAGCTCTGTGTGGTGTTTGGCAATGTTTGACAGACATTCTGTTAACTTAGCTGATTGCTTTGATTATTTTATTGGACCCAGTATATAGTATATTTTACAACTGTCACAATTCTTTCCAAGATGATTACTTACAAACTTTCCTTTTGTAGCTGAAATTCTAACTATTATTTAAATGCTGTTGTTGGTGTTTTGTTGTTTTGTTTTTTTTTTTGTTAGATTTTTTTTTTAATTTGAATTATTTATAATTTACATTATAAATGTTTTTCCAATTAACAACAAAGCAGCAGTTATTAGTTTCTGTATTTAACAGCTTTGTGGCTATTTCTGACAGTGATACTGTATACACACAACAGACAATTAATAAACTACTTAAAATACTTGCCAAGTGAAGATATTTTGCAGCAGATATTACAAGTTAACATGCATAATACATACATGAAATATGTCTCTTGATTATGTAGCAACTGAGAAATTAACAGGCACATAGGATTAATCAGGACGTTGGACACAGGAGCTGTGTTACACCACTGTCCCTTTGGCTAGCCTATGCAGTGACAAAAATTTACTGTTTGATACACAGCAGAGGCATAAAATCTTTATATCTCAAAGAAGGTTAATTTGACTTATATGTATTTGCCCTCAGCTGGTCACTGCAACTCCCCTTTCAGTGGGGAGATCTAGACTTCTCTCCTTGATTAATTCATTTATGTTCTGGAATACCATGTGAAAAATACATCATTAAAGATTGAGGATATTTAAAAAAAAAATTCTCTAATTAAATGTTAGAACTTCCATTCTAGGGTTGTGTTGTTGCAGACCTTCACTAAATTCAGTGGTCCTGAATATACTTTCACTGAAACTTGTTGAGTGTCACAGTCAGATCATAAACACAGCCTTAGTCTGAGACACTGTAAATTTAAATGTGCCACTTTGACTGCCTAATCTTTCTGGTTTGTCTCTGTGCTTCTAATGTGACATCCTGACAACAATTCCTCTTCCAATAATGTGCTGTCTCTTGTCTGGCTTCTGTACTCTTCTCCAGAAAGCTGTTAGTGGAATGAAAATATTTTAAACTGTGGGAAAACAACAAGAATACCTCAGAATTCTCTTCTATCCCTCTCAACTAACTAACAGTGCTTCTTTTTGTTACTACATACAGGTTTATGTAAAAAAAAAAATAAAATAAAAAGACATTGGTTAGCCAAAGCTAAAAATTATTCCTCTCCTCCTTCTTCCAGATATACATAATTTGCATTCTTACTGTGATTATCTACATAACATCACAATATATGCAAAGCATTTTGTGTTCCAGAGATAAGTATCCTACCTGAGATAGTCAAGAGGGGGCAATTGAATAAATATGGGATCTTGGCAGGAGCAGATATGGGATAGATAGTGTATGATGAAAGCTTTGTCTGGGACAAACACTGTTGTCTGGGAGACAGAGGAATTTCTACCAAATGTTTACAGGATGAGTCACTTGAGGGCCAAAGACAGAACTACTCACACATCCTAAATGATAGTCACATTTCTTAAAGCACCTCTGAAAGGTGCTCAGAAACTGGCTTGAGAAAATATGCAGAACTGCCTACATTAGATCATTAAAACTGGTCAATTAAAGAATTGTAGACACTTCCATCATTTTAAGGGATACAAAGTGATGCTTCACAGGGTTTTTAATTTCAAGTGATTCTTATTTAACAAATTTTATTAATTTTAACTTAATTATTTTTAATTGAATATCAGAAGAAAGGGATCAGAGTCTACTCCAAGAAAGAGACAAAAGACAAGGAAAACTAGAGAGGAAGAAATAAGAAAAAATAGGAAAGGGAGGTACTTGAAACCTGAGAGAAAAATGGAAATTTAGCGAGAACTGTTGAATGTTTCTGCTCTTTCATCTAATACAAATTATATTTTCTCTACAAACAGGTTTTTTCAGTGATCCTACTAGTGACCTCCAGCTTAATGTCACATTTTATGGTATCTGGTAATTTTATAAGAATAAAATAAGTATTCTCTTTTTTTTAACGTTTATGCATTGTTGAATTGTGTCAAGACTTGACATAAGTTCTCTCTTTAGTTGATTATGATCAATATGAAGAAAAGTATAGTAAAACTATTGGGTAATTATGGAACTAATGTGACTGAAATTCCTTTTCCAAACCTTAATACAGATCACAAACTGTGTAAAAAATCCTGATCTTTGTTGTTAATATGTTAGCAGTGCACAAGGAAAGTCTCTTGATATCTCCCTTTTAATATGAGGCTTGAAGCTTGAACTGGTTATATCTTCCAGCAGGAGTAAGGAAGTGATTGTGTCCCTGTTCTCAGCACTGTTGAGGCCACAGCTTCAGTATTGTGTTCAGTTTTAGACACTGCAATATAAGAAAAATATTGAGGTGCTGGAATAGGTCCAGAGAAGGGCAACAAAGCTGGTGAGGGGTCTGTAGAACATGACTTATGAGGAGCACCTGAGGGAACTGGTACTGTTTAGTCTGGAGAAGGGGATGCTGAGGTGAGACCTAGGTGAGACCTTATTAATCTGTACAATTACCTTAAAGGAGTTTGTAATAAGGTGGGTGTTGGTCTCTTCTCCCAAGTAACTAGCAATGGGAATGGGATTAAGTTGCACAAGGGAACGTTTAGAATAGACATTAGTAAGAGAGTCATGAGGCATTGGAACAGACTGTCCAGGGAGGTGGTGGGGTCACCATCCATGGATGTGTTCAAAAAACATGTAGAAGTGGTACTTAGTTTAGCAGTAACGATAATTTTAGGTAGACAGTTGGACTTGGTGTTCTTGGAGGTATTCTCCAACCTTAATGACTCTGCCATTCTGTGATTCAGAATCTTAGAAAAGTTTACTGTGAAAAATCTTATAAAAAATACCCATATCTACACATAGATTTAAAATCTAGTGATTAACTTGGATGCAACAAAGCCATTGTTACAAGAAACCTCAAAACCAGCAAACAAGAAACTCATGAGAATGTGCATTGCTGTCTAGATCACTTGGTGCTTTCCAAATATATTTTGTCAAACAAAATTACTTTCCCATATGTTATTGGATATATACTGGGCTACACCCAGAATGTGTCTTGAAGCAACCTGCACATTCTGCTTTGGAAAACATTTGTACTCCCTCCTACATTGCATGAAAAATCTCACAGAGATACCCCTGCCCCATATTAACTGTAAACAAACATCTCAAACAGTTATATCATGCATAAACATCACTAAGGTTTCATCAAACTGAGTAGACTTCTTGATTTTACAGTCTCAGGAAGAAAAGACTTGTGTGATAAATGTCTAGAACAGAACTTAAGTCATTGAATCTCTGATCCTGGTCAGAATTATTCTTAATAATCACAATTAATTTATACAGAGCAGCTTGTCTACAGGAACAACAGCTGTTCCTTTAACTAACTATCTAAATTTTGGCAAGCAAGTGCAAACAGAACTGACTAATTTTTGCATTGCATTTCATTTGAGTTTACAGCATGAAAACTCAGAGTGAAGTCAGCCTTAATGAGCAGCTTTTGTGTTATTTTCCTCTATAGACAGATCTTTTGCTTGGATTTATGGGTTCAGCTTTTCTCACTGAAGACCTTTCAATCTGTGAATAATAAATTGGGCCAAATAATCTTCCCAAAGTCATGAGAGCTTTCTCCTCATCTTTAATGGGAACACTTTCAAGCTATTTAAGGCAAGTAGAGATTGTAGCAGGTGTTTTGCTGGTGTTTTTTAAAGAAAGAATATTTGCTTCATGTATGGCCAGGTCTTGCTAAATGAGTTCAGTAATTAATTAGCAAATAAAATCCCATTGGACATGAATTTGGAATTTTTAAAACAAATCTATATGTCTGCTGTTCTCTTTTAGAGACTATCACTGTGTGCCCTCATCATAGGCCATAGAGACTAATAGAAATTTTCAGGTACAATGCACATCATCACCAGTGAATAGATGTGTATTGATATGAGCTATGCCATAGTATTTCCACCCACTGACTACAGTGGATATTGTACAGGGGCCTAGGATGACTAGCTCAGCTATAATTATTAAGTTAGGTGAGATGAATCCCATCCTGAACATTATGGACATTGTTCCTTAGAAAACTGTCAAATTGAACATCACTGAATATGAAATAGATAAAGAAATGGACTGATTTTTATTCTACCTTCTGTCCAATTCTGTATAAATCTGTATTATACCAGATTCACTAAATGCAGTTGTGTAATACACTTGTTTCCAGTACGTGGGTGGAATGAACTGTAGACATCTCAAAATCTAATGTCTAATTCTCATCTAATAATTCTAAGTTTTGTTTATGGTAACAAACACAAATAGTTTTCTTTGAAGAATGATTCAGCAGAATTATTTCAATAACTACAAAGGAAATGGAGAGTGACCATCTTTTAGAATTCCAATTTGGGAAAAATAAATCCCACGGCAGTAATTTTAATGGCATAAGAAATGCATTATCAGTTTTTACTGAGATGCATTATAACTCTGTACTGATGAATGGAGCTTTTTCAAGCTTGAATATGCATTTTCATATGATTTTATTCTTTGCTGAAGTATCTCAAATCTTTATTTCATCTCTGAACATATTTCCATAGTTCCTCTCTGTTTTTCCTTTTGTTGCTTTCTTTAATACCTGTAGATTATTACAGTTCGATTACAAATCCTCCAATGCTTTTTTTTCATAATACAACAGTGAATTGGTTAAATGAGCAGTCAACAACTAACACAAAGACAATCCTCTAACAGCAATGTTTGCTGGATATATTTAAGTTCATGGAAAACTAAGCAGGGATACATAAACAAGATACCTATTCTACTGACCAAACATCCTAGGAGTGTGGTGAGCTTGCAAACAGTACACTGCAGCTCTCCCTGAAGTTTCGTCTTCTTCAAATACAAAATAAACATTGTTCACACACCCGAAGTTTTTGTCTATTCTTTGTTCTTGTCAGACTTTATCCATTTTCTAGTTCTGTCTTTGAGACTTTAAGGATTCTACCAGTTGCCTTTGAGCTCCTGCACATAGGTGAGATTTCAGTTCTATATTTAAGGTCACTTTTCTCATGTTTCCTCACCTTCTAATAATATACATAGGGAGTTTCAAGTAAAAGAATGACTAGTTTTCTTTTTATTTTGTTAACTAGGTTCAGTCATGGACTATTTATGTTAATGGTTATTCATACCAGGTACAGGCTAAATACTCTATAGTATCCCTGAACTATCCCTCATACATAATTTGGTTATGAAGCATATAAAGCTCTAACTCCTTTTTTCCTTCTTGTCATACCAATAAATTCTATATCCTAAAAGCACTGCTTTAATTACTAGGGTTAACACTTAGCAACCTTTTATGAAGTGACCAATATCAACCTTTCTTCCTGCAAATAAATTATTATTTTTAAGTCTCTGTAAGTCACAGTTTAAAATAAACAAAAAAAAGTTGATTTGAGATTTACATACATTCCACTGAAAATACTACACAATTCTTCTCTTTTCCATAGTCAATTTCTAACATTTCTCTCAGTGAACTTTCTCTTTTGCTTCTTAAAATCTTATTAAAATTCTCACATGCATATGTAGTTGGCATTGATCAGACTACCACATCTAATACTGACAGATCAGACGATATTTTTGCAGCAATAATAGAAGCATGTGTACAATTGCTAACTATCTTTGTCCTCAGTTTATTTACAAGGAGCATGCACAATTTTCAGTGCTGAAGTCATCATGAATCATGTCCTACTCTTACCTTTTGAAGTGTAAATAATTCTTTCTTATTACTGAAACAATTTCCATACCTTTATATTCCTGTTACTACAAAGAACTATCTTTTCAGCTACCTTTAGATAAAAAAAGCTAGTCTGGTTTATTTTTCTTCCATGAGTGTAAATGTGATGCACAATTTAAATCTCTTGAATGTAGACTTGTTACCCAATAAATCCATGATTAACATTGCCAGCAACTGGCCACAGATTTTTATTTTTTTTTACTAAGCTACAGCACTGGCCTCAGGTCATGCACTGTCTGGCTTTAGATTTGTCTTGGATGTATTGGATCTTTATCTTAGTTTGCTTAGTTGTAACAAGGATTGCTTAATGAGCAGGTGACTATTACCTAATGTGTTTTGCTTTTGCTATGTTTTGTATACATGTATGATGCAATGTGTATTGCTAAAAAACCTGTTAAATATGAAACTTGACAAAATGACAACATTTGCCAGCAGATTACTTGCTATGCTGAAGCTACAGTTTCTTTGGAAGAAAAAAAAAAAAACCAACCACCACCACAACAAACAAACAAACAGAAAAACCAACCAACAAACAAAAACAACAACAGCAAAAAAGTGCCCACATTTGACTTATAACACTTTATAAGTGTAATATTGTAAGAATAGAAACTGAAAATTCAACAATGACCACTGTACTAATGTTTTATAGGCAGATGCCAATGCATTCTGATTTTGAGGGAAGGATGATACCAGCTGAGAGTCAAAGTGCAATGAGGAGTGAAAGCAGGTGCAAGAGACAAACAAATGTGTGTTGTTTGGTTTGTTAAAGCAAAGAAAAACAACAGCAAAATTGAAAAGAAAAAATAATAAATCAAGGGTTTAGAAGCACCCTGTGAGAAGAAATAGACATATATTGCTTTTGTATAATAACAGTAGTGACCTGCAGACTAGGTCAGGGTCTAACAAATGTAACATCAGTGGAGAACAACTGGAGGAAAATAATATTTGGATGCTCCTGAACAAACAGTAAACAGCTGATGAAGCAATTCAAGCAACTTCATCAGCAGCTCTCTGGGGAGTTGACCTTAGAAACACATCCATTGGCCCTTTATGACCTCATCTTATTGTTTATCTTCTGTGACAGTTTGGAAATCAAAAATGAGCCTTTATCTTGAATTGTGTTAGTAAATGCTCTTTTATCCAGTTTGTGTCAAAATGCTTTATTGCATTCTATTTTTTTTATTTTTTTTTTTTTAGGTTCTTGTCATAGGTCTTTCTCTGCCCAGTCAGTGCAAGTTTTTTAAAAAGATTGGTTCTCAGCATGGAGCCAAAGATCTGAAGGAAAGAACATTGTGTGTAGCTGTATTTCCTTAAAAGACAAGATACACAAAATATATTCTGAAACAGCATATTCTGGTCAGGTGGTAGACTGTCTATTGATGCTAGTACAACTCTATGAAAGGAATAAGTAGTGAATACACATCTAATGAAATAATTTCTATTCGTCCCATGTCACTTTAGATGGTCACGTTGTAGATATCTATATACATATGAGCAAATTGCCTAGATGCTTTTTATAAGGAGAGAGGTAGATCTGGAGCGTAATTCTTCTGTCCTCATCAATCATACATTATCCTTTCCTTTCTTGATAGTAGTTTATGCATATGTTGAAGGAGCCAACCTGAATAGTTGGGCTGTACCTCTGTGCACAATATTGAATTCACAACTGCACATCTTTCTGCCAGCTAAGTGACAAAGAACACAGAGTAATCTTTGCTTACACTTTCCTGTGAATAGAATTAACTGACCCAACCCTATTTAACATCATGGATTCTGTTCCTCTGTAAATCAGCAGCACTTTTCTGAAATGCAAAAGCTTTCAGGGCTTTAAAAAAAAATAAAATCACAGCTGGGAAACATTCATTTTTCAAACATTATAAATACTTTTAAAGAGTCATTTTCAAACTCCGTAAGTGAGATATCAGCTCTTCTGTTTTATACAAAAGCTTTTCACGTTACTTCATGATTACTAGTCTTTGATAAACTTCTCTCATTGACTTTGGCAGTTCACAGTCCTTTACGAGCAAAGAACAATATGCCTTCTATAAAGCACTCAGTGGCCTTCACAGCAGCTCTTGTGCTATCAGATTCAAGATAAACACTGGCATATGTTCTTTAAAGCAAGTAAAATGTCTCAATGTATTACACCTCTGTGGTTCAGTCCTGCAAAGATGCTTTCATGTAACTAACACCATTCAAACAACTGAAGGCATATTTTTGTGTTACGAGCCCTGAGCTGAAGGTGGAATCATCTTGCATCGATCAGATTCATGTACCAGTAAATTGTCAAAGTCACTGTTTATGTCCATGTTTTTTGTTTATTGCAAACGGAATGAAAATAATTAAGGAAGAAATTAATAAAAGGAGAGGAGCACTTTTTTTTTTTTTTCCTTGCATACTCCTTATGTTCTTTCTTTTAGTTTTCCTTCTCTCCATTGTTTTCCTGCTATGTCTTTACAGAGAGTAGATCCACAGCCAAGTTGCTTTGGTTTATGAAGTTACCAAATGCCAGCTACTGTGTAGGAACTGCCTGTGTATATGCTGTAAACCTGTAACAAATTAAATGTAACTCAGCTTGCTATGGCACGTAACTAAAAGAGTGTAAATGACATGAAAATACATTACATTTTTCAAGGACTAAAAATGTTCACATTCAAAGAACTGTCATGGCTTATGTGATGTGTGGTAACTTGTTTACCTGTAATAGTTTGACAGTGTGCCTAAATTCCAGAACTGCCTGACTCTGATTTTTTTTAGTTTACTTCCCTGATTTTTACCTCCCCACCAAAATTCCACTTTGATTGTTTGTAGCTATAATCAATACTTGATTTAGTTGAGTTTTCTTTCAAAAGTTCACTAATTCTTTATGCCCCTGCTAGAACTTGTGTGTTGCTTCCCACCTTTCTGTGCTTCCTATCTTTCTGCTTCCTTTGGTGTTCTTTGAAACTGCTGAGGTGCATCCATTGATCACTAATGCAGAACGTGTGTGCTGTTTCATAATATCTATCCTTGCCAATCACAAAATTACACTCCTTTCCACACAGGTTATAATTTCAAGTAATTTGCTAGCATTGTCTCATTAAGGAACAGAAAAGTCATAAGAAAACTAATTATTTTCAGGGGTTAAAAAAAGCTTTTGAATTTTGTAACATTATGACACATGGTACCTATATAATATGTCGCATCATCTGTGCTATGTTTTTTTTTCCTTTTTTCCTCGTCCAAATTTGCTATTTTACTCCCCCTAAACGTGCTATAAGCCCTTATGTTGAACAGATGAGTAAAGACATAATTAGATGAGATCTTCCATTCAGATTTGAATAGTTTGTAAAATTAATACCTCATTCACAAGGCACTGTTTTCCCAGTGGAGCCTGAGTGCTTCTACAGTTCTCTAGTGTAAAGCAAGTTAGATCAGATAAATTCTTTTACTTTGTATTAAAATGGCTCACAGAGCTCATTTATTCAAATATCACAATTCACTGGGAGAATAGTGACTTCCAGTCATTTTAAGTGGGACTCAATATTATAAGTAACTCAAACTCAATCCAAATTGAGTCTCTTGCCACACCTATCTGGTGAGCATGAAATAGTGAGGTTGATACTGCTAGAGATGTCAACGTATCAAATTTTGTGACAGACATATAACAGGAAATCATCCAGTCATAAAAGTAAAGTCACAAAGTAAACTAAAACAAGACTCCCTTGTATCACCATTCACATCTAAGGACAAACTGTCAACTCCATTGATAATAATATGCAGCCTGACTTCTTTCTAGACATTACCACAAAAGCATTTCAGAAATAATCATAAAGCAGCAGCTAAATGACAAGAGCACTGAGACCTGATTGAAAGACACTGAAAAGGACTTTTTAAACTTCTTACATTTGAGGAGCTGAAGGAAACGCAAGACCTGTCTGTTGTCTTGAGGTAGGAAAGGGTAGTAAGAAAAAAAGTTGTTCCATTGAAATATATTGTGTTAGGTCAAATAATTGTTTTCTCCTTAGTTCTCTGGCTCCTGTAGCTTAGGAAAAGAACTTGGGTTTTCCTCTGCTGAGGTCCCAGATTAAATCCATATTGGACCAAAACAGCCTTTCCAGCATTTTCCCTGCCATCCGAGTTCAAGCTCTTCAAGTGCATTTTTTCTCTGTCTTTTGTGAGAAACTGATATTTTGCTGTGTACTTAGAAAGGCATAATGCCAGTGCTGTAGTATAAATCATGCTGATGACACAGAATAACACAAAGCTGCTCAGCGTTATCAATCACTGTCAAACGAACAAACAAAAAGTTTACCTGGCAGACATAGCTACTTAATATTTTCTTTCCTACTTCAGAAACATGAGCAGGGTATGTGTTTTGGGGGAGCTTTCCAAAAGCCTGTCACTGAATTTTAGCTAGAGGTTGCCAATGAAAATAAAAAGTTGGATGTTTGACTTCCTTGTGCCACTGAAAATTTCCTCTAACATGCTTCACGTACTGCTTTGTGCTTCATTCTTAATCCAGAAAAAAAATTGATAACTCACCTTTAGATAATCCCTTTCTTTTGTACCAAAATAGAGGTAGAATACTGTAAAGCATTTACATGAATATTAATTATTGTTCTTAAATGAGTTCAGTTATTGTCATGCCTACTTTTTACTTGCTTCCTGTCAATATTGCAATGATCAAGCTTTACTAGTGATGAAATTCATGAAAGTACCTTCAGCTTGAATGCTCATTTGTCAAAATAAAAATCTGAGTTGCATAACCAATAACTGGTGTGAATTTTAAATATCTCACTCAGTGTTGGACTTCAAAAACATACCTCAGCATGTGATTTGACATTCTTACAAAACAAAAATTAGTTCTTTAGTGTGGAGCAATTCACTGTCTGCAAATAAAAGTTAAATGAAGATCAGGCAAGGACAGTACTCTGAAAGATATTATGTAGATGTTAAAATATATTTGGATATTTAAAGACACAAATTAGGTGTATTGTCTACATTCTCAAATTAAGTAATTACTTCTATTGCTTCCATAGGAGTTTTAGACATCAAATCAGTTTTCAAATTAAAAAAGTTCTACTGAACATCTATCCCCATCTTTATGCACTTAAGATGGGATCAGTCTCACAATAATTTCAAGTTGATAGAGGTCTGAGCATCATCAAAGGGAAATTTACCCTGTCTGTTTAAGGCATCTGCATTAGATGCTATGGATCCTCTTCATGATGCATTATGTCATGACTTGCCTAGACTAGATACATCAATACAAAAGTTATATTTTACAAACCCTCTTTTATATATTTTGGTAGGATCATATGATAAAGTAGGCTGAAGTAACACAAACCTCATCGTTCTACAAGTTACAGAATAAAAATGCATCTTTTCTTGATGTTTTCTTGAGTTAAACCCAAATAGTAGTTTAAGAAGAGGAAATTATAAAACATGATTATATGTGAAGACTGAGATACTGTTAATGCTGATACAAGATAATCCCCATGCTGTGTCAGTTTTGCCAGCAAGATAATTAGTCAACATTTTAACTTTCCTGTATTTATTTTCTGATTTTCATTTACTTTAAACACTTATCATTGCATTTTTTTGTTGAAAGTGCAAAATACTGAAAACATTCTGGATTGGGACAAATTGGGTGATAATACAAGACTGCCTTCCATAGGAAACTAAACATCAAGATGATCCTTGATGTTATTTCTGTGTATCTTGTATTGCTTCTCATGAAGAATTATAGCAGGAAACCAGATTAAAATGTAATCCCTCTGTGTAGTCACCATCTGGGTCCCTCAAACATTGGCAAAAGTCCCAAACAAAATGTTATAACCTAGAACGCTCAGGGTGAAAACCTGGCTTCATTGAAGTCAGTGATAAAGCACATAGATTTTCATGTACCAAGGAACTCATTGCAATTATAAACATAAATCAATGAGCAATATATC
The DNA here is from genome assembly GCA_013399075.1 of Chloroceryle aenea. Lineage (NCBI taxonomy): Eukaryota > Metazoa > Chordata > Aves > Coraciiformes > Cerylidae > Chloroceryle > Chloroceryle aenea. Next base: position 103,508 of record VWZY01005339.1, read on the forward strand.
ATTAAGATTTTTTTAATATTTGTAATGAGTAAAGGATATCAACAGATTTTGTTTCTTTTTTTACATTACCTTTGTGTCCTCCTATGACCTCAGATTTGAGCTTCTGAGCAGTTTTAATTATTCAGAGCTGACTTACTGTAGAAATGGCTTACACATCTGTCATATTCCCCTAAAAGGCAGTTTTAAAGCCTATACTGTATTTATTATGCTAATTCACTCTGAAATCTATGGTGAAGGTGCCTCATGCTTTTCAAACTGAGTTTGCACAGTAAATTTAACATAGGTCACAGTGGCCCACAAACATCCCTGAAACAGCTTTAGCAATTAGGACCCTGAGAAAATGTGTAGTCTGCACCCTGTGAAATTCACACACAGTGTGAAAAACGAGAGGAAAAAAAATACTACCTTTTTGCACTCTATGCTGTAGTAGTTCCGGCTTTGGGTTTCTTTAATATCTTTGTCTGTGGTAATCATGCTTTCAGAAGCAAAAGCACTTAGCAAATGTACTGCTAATGTGGTCTTTCCATAAAATGAGTAGTTTTATCAGAATTAACCTTTTCCAGACTTGAGTATCAGAAGTTCGCTTTGTTGTTGCCAAACAGGCTATTTTCTTCTGGAAAAAAACACCAACCACCAACCACCATCAGTGACACAAAAAAAAAAAAAACAAGATAAGTGCTTAATTCAGTATTCTTTTTTTAATACCACTACCAATAGCAAGACTAAGCTGGATGAAACAGAACCTAAAAATTCAGAGGTTTTTTTAATGCCTGTTAGAGTAAAATGTTATAGTCAGCTTGAAAATTAAATATGACTCCCCAGTATATGTAAAGTGCTATTATGGTTATTTCTCTGGCTAAAAAAATGCAATAAAGTGAAGTTCAGGTTTTCTGTACATTCAGTACTTAAGAGTGAAAATAATAGTGGAATTCATCAATTATTCCTCCTTGGCAATCATTACAAGGCATATAATTAAATTTAAGAGAAATATAAATGTATTTAAGTATACAAATGAACAATTAGGTAAGATAAATAACATTATGCTGCTCCATAGTGGCAATTCTGCCTATAGCATAGTAGTTTGTTGTCCCGGGTTAAAGTGATTTTAAACAATTGTATTTCTTTCACTATTTTTCTAAATGAGTCATTAAAAGGTGGGTTTGAAGTTGTGTTGTTGCCTGATGCATTTCAATATCAATAACATAGACATTTTGCATACATAAGAATTCACAAAACCTGTTCTGCTGGTCTTATTTGTGATCTTAATTTAGTCATTTCCTGTCTTCTTTAGACTTCTAGGGCATGTGCTAAATTAATGAATACTAATACAATTTTTATAGTCCCCAGGTTATAGTTCCACAGTGCCTCTTAAGCAGCAAGAAGACCACCAGATGAGACAATTAATATGTAACTAAGAAAACAAGCAAACAAACAAGCAAACAAAACCATAACCAAACAAATGAGAACATCCTTTAGATGTTATGTTTTTTTACAAAACATTTGTGCACATTTCACATAGCTATTAAAATCTATACTCTTTACACATGGTGAAAATATTTGAAACAAAAAGAAATAATATTAAATGAAAAGTATAAATATCATAAAAGTAATATAGGAACTGCAACAAAGAAATATTCATAAAACTATGAAGCATATATGAAACCAGTTCTTAGCTGGTGACCTGCAAGACACTTGGCAAATGTGTATTTTCATGTGAGCATTTCTCTTATTCTCTATTCTGAGGTGAAAATTATACTCTAATTTCTAATGTCTTTCTTAGGTGTCATACCTGACAATATGGAGCAGGTTGTTTTTTTTTTTATTTACCATGATTAAGCTTAAAATAAAGGTGAATGCACCAAGTCTGAGTTGCGACTTACCTTTTAAACTTACTTTATCTACCATTTTACATTAGGGAAAGTGAAAAGCAAATGAGCTATGTTTAGCTTAGTTCTTCATCTCCCACAATATAGCAATTAAAGTGTATTCTGAAAATTGTTATTTCAATCATCAAGAAAGATCATCACAATGACAAATTCTATGATATTTATACACTGAGCTATGAAAAGGATGGTGGGAAGGAAAAAATATTTCATCTGGGAAACTGAAAGAACAAAGGGAAAAGATCTGACATTTTGTACATTATTTTTGCCAATTTCATTTCCATATATTTATATATATGTGTATAGATCTGTATCTTTCCATACAAATGCATCTAAGTGTGTTTGTGGGCATGTGTAGATAAATAAATTAACTGAATTCCTCTTCTAAAAAGGAATATAAAATAATAATTTCATTATCAAAGCATCTTTTCTTAAATTACAATCAGTCCTGCAGAAATTAATTAGTTTGTCGTAAGCATTATTTTATCAAATTTATAACAAATACTGAATATATATCATAAATACCATTAAAATACAATAAGGGAGTCATAACAATGTACAAAATATATTGTTTTGCTGTATATTAGAACGTCTGTAAAACATTTATCTCCTCAGAAAAAGAAATGTTTTTAAATGTAAGTTTACTCAAAGAAAAATGAAAGGTTTACTCATCAGGAATACGAGACAAAGGGTTCTACCTAGAAAAGCTCCGGAATAAATGCAGGCAATAGTGGTAGTCTTCATGGGCTATATGAAGGTAGGGAAACCATTTAAGGACATGACTTCTGTAGGGATGTACTGCCAATCACATTGCCTGTCATCCCATCAGTGGGAGCTGCAGAGCATGATACTAGAACTTCCCCTTTGTAAAAGGGGATAAAGAATAAAGCCAAATCCAGACAGTTCCAAGATGGACCCTCTGCTGGCCAAGTTCAAGGCCATCAGCAACAGTGGAAGTGCCTCTGTGATGACATACATATAAGAAGAGGGGTAAAAACCTTCACAACAACAACTGCAATCAGAGACAAGAGTGAAAATATGTGAGAGAAACAATGCTGCAGACATCAGGGTCAATGATGAAGGGGGGAGTGAAGGTATTCCAGGCACTTGAGCAGAGATTCCCCTGCAGCCTTGCTGAAGACCATGGTGATGCTGGCTGTCCCCTTGCAGCCCAAGGAGGTCCACAGTGGAGAAAATATCCACCTGCAGCCCATGAAGGATCCCATGTCAGAGCAGGTGGATACCCAAATAAGTCCATGACCTTATAGGAAGCCTGTGCAGGAGCAGGCTCCTGGCAGGACCTGTTGACCTGTGGAGAGAGGAGCCCATGATAGAACAGGTTTGCTGTTAGGACTTGAGATTCTGTGAGGGAACCAGGTTAGAGTAGTCTGTTCCTGAAGGACTGTACCCCGTGGAAGGGACCCATGTTGAGTTGGTTTATGAAGAACTGCAACTTGTGGGAAGGATTCACGATGGAGTCCATGGAGGACTGTGTCCTGTATAAGGGACCCCACATTGAAACAGGAGAAGAGTGTGAAGAGTACTCCCTCTGAGGAGGAAGGAGCAGCATAAACAACATGTGATGATGATAACAGGTGATTGTCCTTATATTAACCCACTATTCTTTCATTATATTTTCTCTCTCTTGTACAACTGTGGAGGCAAATGATAGAGCAATTTTGGTGGGTACTAAGCCAGAGTCAACCCACCACACTCATTTAAAGGCAGAATTAAATTACCTGTTTTTTCAAAGAGATTTAGTATTCATAATTTGAAAGATCATCATTGACATTTCATAAGATATGTTTCTTCCAGTTCTACATGCAACTTTCAAGTCTACATTGATTCCTCTGTTCCTTACATGAACTCTGCCCAAGTAACATATAATCTCTCTCTGGCATAACTTTTGAGCTTCCACCAATCAATTATTAAGGGCTACCTCCTTTGGAAATTGTATCCAAATTGTTGAGGTTTACAGACATTGATTGTCCTATGACTCATTAATTTGTCTAATACATTTAAAATTAATCTATACTTTCCATGTCCACAACTTCCACTGATAACACAGTATGTATTGAGTGGTAAAATATTTTTATTCTGGTTTTCTGATATAGCAAGAGTTTCCTCTAGAATCTCCCACTATCAAAGTACTTAATTCTGCTTTTATCAATCTGTATCTTTTTTTGTTTCTCATGCTTTATCTTCACATTCCCTTGTACCACATCATTTCTGTCTGCTTCAGGGAAGCATCATTATCAGATCTCAAAATGTCTGCATAAGGTTCTCAAATAGCACTGACCAAACTGTATTTTTCATCTTTGACAATTTAGAATTTCCAGTGGCAAACAAGTAGCATTAAAGGTATATGAGCTTTGATCTCCTTTTTGCATCTGTTGCATTACTTTACAGATATGGAATTTATTCGGCTTTTTAACAACCTAGCCAGTGTTGTGAAGTTCAGATGTAACTTTTCAATCAGAAATACTTTTTTTTTTTCTCATGCAAAGTTTCTATCTGCAGAATTTCTTTACCTCACTATTCCTATTTTTACAATATTCAGAACAACACAAATAACAGCACAGATTTCTGAGACTGGCTGTCATCCTTCATTGAGGAAATATCAGTTTATTCTTATAATTTATTTTCTCTCTCCTAACCATTACTTAATTCATGAGAGGATTTTTTTCCTTCTATTTTGAGACAGCTTAATTTTTTAAAAGCCTATTATAAAACATCTCTTGAAAGCTTTTGAAAATCCAAGTACACTAAATCCACATGAATAACCTAATCATGCTTCTTGAGTACTTTAAAATAATTCTAAATTTGTAAAACATAATTTCCTTCTGAAGGATAGCTCTTTTGTTCAATCCTCCTCATGTTCATACTTCTCTTTATTTTGTATTTATCTGTTAATTCTAAGAAATATAATTTGTGCATATTTGACATATATTGAGGTTAAATGAACTGATCTGAAATATACTAGATTATATTTTGATTTTTTTTTTAAGATTTCACTCTTCTCTTCTCTTCTCTGATGCAAGCAAATGTTATCCTAATGTCATTAAAACAGAACACATGGTACTTGTGGAAGAGCCAATGACAGGTCCTGCTTTCAAAGAAGTGATACTCCCTGATCTCCAGAAATTGTAGAAACCTTTTTCTTGCAGTGTTTGTGTCTATTTGAGAATTGTCACAACAGAGCTGGCTTTATACATGAACCCATTGATCTCATTCATTCAAAGTGAAAGGCATATGATATAAATCCAATCATAACAGACTGGACCTCAGGCTGCCTCAAACTACTACACCTCCTATTACCCTGACATGTATATGGGGAGGAGTGTGAGAAGGTAGAATCCTCCACCCTCAAGAAGAAGACTTTGTTACTAAGTAATCATGAAGTTTTGAATTAATTGTAAAAACACAAGTATAGGTTTGCTGGAACTCATTACTTTGAGGAAATCAGAACACTAGCCAATGATCAAATAGTTAAAACCAGAGTCCAGCCAGTGTGCATTTATAAACAGTTCCCGAAAATTGAATTTCCTGTTTCTCATCAGTTTGCTAACTCCAACAAAATTCAGGCTTCCAAGTCAGCCAATCAGATAGGTTATTCCTTGGATGTCCATAGAAATTATTCTGAATATTATGTTGTTGGTGTTTCCAGGACTTGTAGTCCTGAAACACAGGAACTGTTATGGCCAAACTGTCAGGATTTCAAGAAATACCACATCCGTGTTTCCAAGGCTAACAAACAAGCAGCTTAACACAGTCATCATTCTGTAAGGGTTGATTTCAACATTTTCTTTGTTTCAATTTCTAATGAGAGAATAAAATAAAAATCTGAATTATTTTACCAACCAAAAGATGTTCTTTCCTGTAGATGACTCATAATTTTTTTTTTAAAGTGAGGTAAGAGTTATATTCATGATCCATAATTCACCTGGGGCTTTTTTCCTTATAGAATAAAATTTCTGTAACTCTGTGAGGAAAATAGAGGTACTCAAAACAGACGGAAGAAATGAAGAAATTAAATACAATTAAAAAAAAAACAAAAAAACCAAACCAAAACACATACATTACCAGAATAATTCCTAACTTCAGAGACTTTTAATACATCTACATGATTTCACTGTAATCTCTACAGACTTTATAGATCTCCACAGGCATGTCTCAGTTTTTTTCCTGACAGATCTTCTTAGAGAGTTCATGTGAGCCTTTTAAATAAATGTTCATAAGGGGGATTGTGTAATGCAGCATTTCTTTTTTTTTTTTTTCAGTCTCACAGTATCTCAAAGGAAAACTGAATTTATCTCCTTTGCTTATCTGGAGCAATGTTTTGAGAATATCTTGCTGGTACTTTACCAATGTGCTGTTGTATAAATAAATTACTTTGATATCAGAAGGTAGGAAAGGAAAAGGCAGATGGTAAGGTGAGAAATACTAAGCCACAGTAAAATACTGCAAAGGCCCATAAAGCTTTTGCCCAGCTGCTCCCCTTTTTCGTTTCAGATTTTCTTTTATTGCAGCAGAACATCTATATGTTTGCACAATCAAGAGTTTCAATAAAAAAATGCAGCCTGCATCTCACAGCATCTATGCCATGCTAGCAGTAAGTGTAATGTGGTTTGCAATGCTGAATATTCTGCAAGGCTTTTCATGTGGCTATTGCTTGTGGGTGTTGCTACTTTCATTCTGGGAGGATTTCCTCTAAGTCACTTGGACCTTCCTACACCCTTAACTAATTGCTAACTGGTATTTAAGAAAAATCATGGGATGGGACTTCTCAGTAAACAGGTATGTTTTCCTATCTGTTACTGGCAACTATGTATTATGACAGTTTTCAGGTTGAAGGATTAAACACTTAGTCCTCTGTGTGTCATCACGGCCTTTCGCCTCTTCCTCTGTATTAAAATAAAGAAAAAGGACATATCTGGAAGACATGCTGCATAAGATTAATGACTATCCTACATTTCTTGCACAAGACAAGCTTTAAATCTCTCCAGGTATTCATTGGTGATATTCTGTATTGAAATAGTTATTTCAAGGCAGGTTTATCTTTTACAATATTAACCTCTCAACCTCTTTTGAGGCCTCTACCTAATCATCACTTAAAAAGGTTGCAGTGGATCTTTTGTTCACCTTTCTGCATCAACAAAAAAGGCTGACACTTTAAAATCCTTTTGTTATGACAAAGTGAATGATCAGAGCAGATTAGACACTCCCTGAGTGTATCATTCTTGAGTAAACCAGAAAAAGGAACAAACTGAGTGATATTTTCTAAGACTAAGTAAAGATCTAGAAAACTCATCAGCCCTAGGGCCCTGGTAAATCAGGTAATGGCATCACATAGCCTTTTGTGTAGGTTTATCAAGCTCTGACTTAAAAAAAAAAAAAAAAAAAAAAAAAAAAAAAAAAAAAAAAAAAAAAAAAAAAAAAAAAAGTTTGTGCCTTCTCCTTCTCTTGTTTCTGTTTCAAAAACTTGCTGCTCTGATCAGTAAAGCCCTTTAAATTTACATTCAGTTGTTTTGTTCTGTGCCTGTAACTTTTATCTGCAACAGGTCATAGATAAATGTTTAATAAGGTCACATCCAGGACTGCCTGAAGTGTTCTACATGTAATTTCCCTGGAGCTTTTAATACAGATGTTTTCAACTGAATCCTTTTTTTTTCCTTCTCTCTTACCTCATCTTTATCAATTTCAAAATTCCAGCACCAATTCTTTCTTCCCTGACTTCATATATATAAATTCATGTGTGAAATCACATTTTTGTTCATAATTCTGAGTAGGTAAGACCTATTGCATTCCTATTGCTCAGAGAATGCTATCTATCAAGATGTAAGTTTAGCCTAGTACTTCTAAATTTTGGTAAACTTAGATCTAATTTTTACTTCTGAATTAATTAAAAACATATCAAAATCTTTGGACGGTATGGAGTTCACATTAATGACCACTGCAGATGACAGTCACATAAAAGTGTCATATTGAAATCCCATTTCCCAGGACTTTCAATTTTGTATATTACATTTTTGAGGGGGGTGGATAGTCATTTAAATGGTGATGGTTCAAATGGTCTAGTCAGATTTATTTGTCTGAAGCTGGGCTATGGAGACTAACATGACAGTCCTAAAATTTTCAATGATGTAGAAGTGTTACATGGCAGTGAGGTGCAGCATAAATACATAGAAAATGTCTAGTTTCTCTACTCTTCTTTAATATCATTCACATTACCATAGGATCTGCTATTTTTTTCAGACATGAATGTATTCAGTCTGTTATATTAAAAAAATGCTTTAATTACAGTAATACACGTAATTACTGGACCCTTTTGAAAGCGTAATGACACCTATCAAACCACAGAAACTTATTTCACTTTCATCTTTATTTTTTAAATTATGTTCTTGAAATATTATTTATTAACATCCCTTCCAACCCAGCCTATTCTATGATTCTATGATTCTATATTATTTGCCCCAGTAGAATTCCTTTATTTTTGTCTGAGATAAAAAACAATAATATAAAATGATGCATGACCAGGAACATGATGCTGTCAGTAAGAAGCATTAATTAATGAATTAATTTGACACAATTTGTTTCTTTTACTCATGAGAGAAGAGTTTTTCTGTCTTGTTGGAAAGCATACTAAATAAAGAGAAATGTGCATATATTGGTTCCCTAAATAATGCATCCTTAATAAACTTCCTCAAGGGTCTCTTCCTCCAGGGTAAAAATAAATTGTTTTCTTAAACTGACTCACCCATCCTTAAATCACAGTTTGTCAATATAATTTTCTGCTTCTTTTTGTGATGTCTTAGCAATTGCAGCAATAATGTACCCCCTCATGGCCCTCACTCACATCTAAACCAAAAACATTTAGTTTACATTAGTTACATTTTCTCAGGACAGATGTATAGTAGAGTATATTAGATGCTCTCTTCCCTGTACTGGAAGTGTTTTTCCATTTTAAATAAACATAGGAAATGCCTTTTTCTTTCCTGTTTTGACCTGGACCTCTCCTTAAGGTTTAGTGTATGTGTGTTTTGTAAGGGAAAAAAGCATATAAGCAAATATGTAAGATAACACAGTTAAGAATATAGCTCATTTTCCCATTTTCTCATGTTCTTTGCAGAAAGCATTTTTTTTGCAGAGACATTGATGATGAAAAGAAATCTTGGTAAATTCCTTTCTTACAGTATTACTTCAGTGCCATTATTCTTTGAATTTTTTTTCACAATAATCTTCAGAAAATTACAGTGAATTTTAAAATCAACAGAAGACCTTCCCCCTTCATCTTTAAAAATGCAAATAATCTCATTACTAAACAGACATTATAAGATATTTAAGGTAGTGGAATGAGTTGCCCTTTGGAGACTATTTATTTTTTACTGGAGATTATTATCTATTCATTGTCAACTATGAAGAAGCCCTAGGTAACCAACTTAGCTTAGGCACCATCTTGCTCTCAGCTGAAGTGGGATGACATGAATCTCAGCTGAAAAGTTATTTTTTGGAACTTGTTCTGTCCTAAAATAAGAAATACACCTCTGATTCTGAATACAAGGTATTTGATTTTTTAAAATTAATAACGAATAACAAATTTTGCTCGACAAGAAGAAAAAAATTTGATCTTACAGTTGAAAGAATATGACAAGTTATTAAGGAGAAATAAATAGAGGATTTAAAAAAATGCTGACGTGAAAAAAGCAGGATGCAAGAAGTATCTGTTTCTAAAATGCCACAGAGCTTTGCCACTTTCTTTTTGCAATATCTAAATAAACATTAAAAATGTCAGTGGGGAATAATGTGGCTGTTTGATGACAGTGGAACTGTAGTGTCAGAATTGATCATGCTTTAAATTATTCTGTAACTGTCACTTAATAAATTACTACATTTCTACAGATTAATCCTACACTTTGTGGCTCTGTATTTACTTGTTTACTTCTGATTTTATCTTAATTGAGTGTGACTATAAGAACTATGAACAATGCCAGAATATTTCAAACAATACAGCAGATTAAAGAAAGAACTAAAAACCAATAATGTGAAAGTAAGCTAATAAATACTTTAATGTATACCTAAAGACAGAAAGGTTATCTACCTTTCTCCCTATATATCATTACCCTCACCAAGGGAAGACGAAATAATTTGTTCCTACATTGAAGATGCTGAGCCTTTTTAATTATGGCATAACTAGATAAACACTGATGAAAATATGAAAAAACATGAAGACAGAAGTAGAAAATATATATTATGATATGGAAAAATAGCTAAACAAAAAACGCAAATCTTCAATTAAATTTCTTTATGGAGGCAGGGTTTTTTCTTTCATTTGTTGTTGGTTTTTTTTGGGTTTCATTTTGTTTTGTTTGATTGGTTTTTTTTTGTGGTTTTGGGCTTTTTTTTTTCAGTCTAAAATGTTTCTTCTGGCTTTTCCATACATGCATATGATGTCATGATGTGATATCTATCATGATATGTTTTCATATGATAGCGATAAATAATCACTATAATCATCTTCAAAACAGAGAACTGGATTTTTTGCTTTGGAACGTAGTGTATCTTGTGTCTAAAATAGCAACTTGACTCAGTAAAGCTCGACCATCAAAGTAAAATAGTATCCACTTATGTAACACTGATGGCTGTCAGGTGATAAGCCAAGATAAAAAGTTCATTCTCTAACAGCTTTCCCATGTATCACAGCCTTGCCAGCAATGTAAGCAGCATGCCACTGCTGTATTTACTGTAATCAAATTTCTCTAGAACAGCAAGTTGTTAGGGCTATTAAATGTCTCAACTGGAAACCTCCCATATGGCTAAATTGAAAGGTGGCAGCTAAACAGACTGAACAAACATGTGTTCATTTAAGCAGTATGCCCTAAATGCTTCCACCATCAAATATACAGCTTTCAAGATCACTTGTTTACTGAAATCTATTTTGAGCAACCACCAGATTTCTCTTAAGTTTTCTGTCATTAACTGAATGCTGCAAAACTGTCACTGCACCAGCAGTCAGGATGTTCAGGTTCAAGTGATCTTAAGCTGGGTCACTGACCCAATTATGGCCTGAAGTTAAAAGTCAGGCTTCCTTTTCACAGGAAACACTACTTCACTAAACACAACTGTACTGAATCTGCCCTCGTCTGATATAACATAAGGGGGAGAACAGATGCACTAATCATCCATTCCTTAAAAATTAAACAGAAGCAGTATTTTATTTGCTTAAATAAAATGTCTCAATTTAAGGAAAAAAAGATATGTGTGCTTTCTTTGGTTTCTTTAATTTAACTTTTAACCTCACAGAGATAATTTTACAATAGAATTTAGTAGTTTTGTGAGTTAATATATATTTTTATAAAGATTATCACTGCTTGCAGTAGGATTTAGGGGATTTTTTAAATAAAAAAAAATAA
>VWZY01005341.1:7142-18807 GCA_013399075.1 Chloroceryle aenea
GAGATCAGGTTGGTAGAATAGGACTTGCCCTTCATGAACCCATGCTGGCTGGGTCTGATCCCACCATTGTCCTGTACTTGCCGCGTGATCATCCCCAAGATGAACTGTTCCATAATCTTCCCCGGAACAGAGGTCCGGCTGACAGGCCTGTAGTTCCCCAGATCCTCCTTCCTGCCCTTCTTGTAGATGGGTGTCACACTGGCAAGTCTCCGGTCATCCGACACTTCCCCAGTTGACCAGGATTGCTGATAAATGATGGAGGGAGGCTTGGCAAGTTCCTCCGCCAGCTCCCTCCACACTGTTGGGTGGTTTCCGTATGGTCTCATAGACTTAGGGGTGTCCAGTTGGCTTAGCAGGTCTTTCACTACTACATGAAAGGTTTATAACTGACTATCAGGAAAATTCATCCCTTTACTTGAAGTAAGTCTGACTTAGTTCAAGAAGCAAGCAAAGGACAACACTGTCTTCCAGTTAGTTTCAAGTGCAAAGAGACAGCCATCATTTGGGGAAAAGAGTGCCAGTCCCGATCCTACAGTATCAGCATTAGTCTGTCACTCCTGAATATTATCTTTAAAAATATGAGTTACCTTAATAACATGACTGTGTAATTCTCAGCACTTAAAATAGAAACCTCTCCTTTTCCAAGCACTGTGTAACTCAGTAGTACAAAGAAACTTTGAAAGAAGGATCTAACTATTACGTATCATCAGATTAAAGCATTCAGGACAGATAAGAAATGTGACATCTCTGTGTCTAACTCCTGGGATGTAGTACATTCAAGAGCTCTGCAGAAAGACCTCAGCGAAGAAGGACCTGTCAGGCTCCAGCAGAAGTGGGTGCAGAGTAGTGCTAATTAGTTTGACTGCAAGCTGGGCTACCATTCCTGGGGGTGACTCACATTCCCTGAAGGGTCATGGTACAGTAAGGCCTTATACTTCTGTGACATTTGGATGGAGCGTAGCAGCAATTAAGTGCATTACTACTCAATGCATAACTACTATGTAGAGGGCATGAGTTAATGCAAACTGCATTTCCTCATTAAGGGATCAATGGCATGCTGGAAGGCTCACTCAGGGTTTTCTTGTTCTGCCTCTCACTGGGACAAACTCTCTGTTTCTTCAGTTCACAATCTTCATCATGACATCTTGTTCATTTCAGAAATTCCAGAAATTTCTTCGCTGTTTTAATGCAGAGGCCACATATCCTAGGGATTTATTTGATATGTAGTTGAGAGACAGCTCATCTTGCTGTCATAAAATGTGCAGCATAAGTGTAATTTGTTCATATTTCTACAATTAAATTGTAACTTTGCTAGGCATCATATCCATTATTTTATGCCTTTAAACACAACCTAAGTGGGGCCTGTATAGAGGAATTTTTATCTTATTTTTTATAAAATGTACAAAATGGAATTGGCTGACTCATGTGCACTAAAACTATCTTTAACTAACTGAAATAATCTTTGCTTGGACAATTCTCTGTATACAGGTGTCCTCCAAAATCCCTAAGTGCTATCAGTAACTACATCTGCAAAACCTTCTGTTGAAAACCCAACACATCTTCATCAGTATGAGTAAGAAAGTGACTTCAAGTAGATTATTTCAGAGTGGGAGCACAACAGGCATTGGGCACAAGATCATGACCAGTCCTCCCAAAATTCAAGTCATGGTTGACTTCCCAGGTCTTGTGGTAACTTCATGAAACACTGTCCCTGTCTGCAGCCATCTCACTTGTAGAAGAGTTAAAATTTGCCAATTCATTCCAGCTGAGATCTTCAAAGAAGCCAGCAGGAACTAGCACTCAGCTGTCATTCAAAACTGCAAAGTCTGGAGAAGGCAGTATCCCTTTCTTAATCAGCAGATGTGAAAGCTTTCTCCTTGGACAAGCTCCATTTCAATATGCTTGCCACAGAAACAGAAAAAGCTTGATTTTGCAACATTAAGTGTTTAGATAAAAGACAAGAAAGTATTGTTAAACAAAAAAATGAGGCTGTAAGATCTCACTAGGAAAATGAAAATCATTAGCTTCCTATCGGCCTCTTTTTCCTTTCCTATTTTTCTACTTCTGCAGGAGCCAGTGGGAGTTTTATCCTCATGAGCCCATTCTGTTCCCATCAGCACTCTTACCTTCACAATGACTGTCTGCCTCATCATTTGTGTTTTCATTGTTTACAACATGAGAATCCTACACTGTTCCTCTCAATTACATTTAAAAAATGAAATGTAAACATGAACATTCTGCTGTTATTTTGGGCAAAAAGAAAGCTTTGTTGGTTTGTAGGTGGCTGAATGAAAGGGGGAGAGATAGGGAATGAAAAGAACAAAAATATAAATAAAAAAACCTGGAAAACCTAGAGCTATCTTTCATGCTACGCTGTTTTTTGTTGATGAGCAATACAGATTTGATTTCTCTTGTTCAGTGCAGTAAAACCAAAAAGTATTTGTCACATTATGTGAGGAAGTTTTTTCCAAATTTTTATCTGTGCTTTGTGGGAACCTGGGGACATTAATTAGTTCCTTCTGCCCTCTTGAAAGGGCTGCAGATCTGGCATTACCATTATATATTTACTTGGAATTTAAATCAGGCTCTTACAGTGTATGATCCAAGTTTTAAAAGTAATGAATCCTTTTCCTAAGTATTGTTTAGTATGATTTCAAGATAACAAAACTACTTTATGAAAGCACATTTTCACTAAATAGGCTGAATTGTTAATTTTAATGATTCTGTTTTCTAGTCACAGACAGGTTTACATATTAAATACTGTCCACCCTCAGATAAATTTTAAAAAAACACATGCTTTGATAAAACTGAACCCCAAACCATCCACAACTGTGGCTTTGACACAGCTGCAAGATACTGTAGGAAGCTAATTAATTCTATGGCCCACCTGAGGAAAGACCCTCCAAACCCTGGCCAAGGATTTGCTAGAGAAAAGTGAGGAAACACAAGGCTCTGAACTATTTGTTTGGATAATTCCTCAGTTCATGCACTAAACCTGACCTATGTTACTATATGCTTGAGAGCAGCACACCAAAGCAAGCCAAAGGGATACAGAGGGAAGGATGGAGGTTAGGGAATAGCTAAGTGGGATTGCATATGTAGGAGCACTTTTAACAGATGGTTTTACATTAGTCTCTTTACGTTACACACATTTCTGAATGTAGAGCACTGTCATGGGACTGTGCAGTACCTCATGCTCTGGGCCCTAGAGCACAATAAATCAGTACAATGATTTAGGCAGACAAACATCTTGTAGAGAGAATTGACTGTTGTAGCATTTCACACACCAAAAATAGAACTGAAGAAAGGCCCACATTTTACCTATTTGCTTCTTTTCACATCTAGTAATAAGGAAATGTCATTTTGCCAGAAAAAAAAATATGTGCACTAGGTAGTGTTTTATAGCAGTGCAAGCTAGCAGTGACCACAAGGATCTTGGGAACATCACAAGAACAGTCTACCAAAGATTGGGAGAAGCATCTCCCACAGAGGACAGAAATTAACTATTTGGCTCTGGGACTTTCTGCAGCAAAAGCAAATTCAGAGACAAGTGAAGAGAAAAAAAGCATCAGCAAAGCATAGTGAATTGCATATTTATCTTTATGAATATCAACTTATTTTGTTAAATTGTTGGGGGGTTTTTAAAGAAAATAAAACCTGCCCTTGGCTGCTGGAGAAGGTGAAGAATGTCCCAAATGCACCAAGTGGCCAGAGAATGATGTAAATACCTTAAAATATAATAGTTTTTGGCAGGTCTGTTAATGTTACAGAATTTTACTGCTTACATTGTTTTGTCATTTTGGAACTCTAATAAGCATTTCTTCACCAGACACTGGTGGCTAAGGGTTCTCTTCCTTGCAGTTTGTGTTGTTACTGTAAAATGAGGCTCTGAGCTACTGCTCTCCCAGGACTATAAATCTTTACTGCCAACATTTCATACTACTTGGCCAGACAGTAATTCTTTGCTTGTCTTCCTTAAAGCAGTCCTGTCTCATAATTTTTTTTTGCAGAAACTAGTCAGACGTTTCTGGTTTGCTTAGGTCTTCTGTCCTCTCCCTCTAATCTCACAAGCAAACAACACAAAAAGCTGATTATATGCTCTGTTGCTGTAGCATTTGTTACTTTCTGTGCCTAAGCACTTGCATTTAAAAATATATGCAATATCAGAATAGTGGATTAAGAGAGATAGAGAATTCAAATCTGGCACCCTTGCCATAGAATAAATAAAAGACAGAGAGAGACCAGGGAGTCCAGGTAATAGTGTTCACTTTGAAAATGCACAGTGTTGAACTATTCTTCATTGTCCTCTCAATATTTTTACAAGAATACTAATTGTAAACATTATGAAAAGTAGGTGCAAAAGTATTCAGGACAATATTACATTTTTGCATATCATGGGTACTTTTGAAATGGAAACAGATATCACATATTTTTAAGGAGAGAAAGCCTCGTTGTGGTGAATTGCTACAATGGCAGTATGCTTGCACTTGACACAGTTCCTCTGTGTTTATGATAGAGAGTCATCACAAGGCAATCAGGGTCAACTCTGTAATTTAAATGTCAGTCTAACTAGATGTAGACAGATGCCTAATATGGACAAAAGTGACTCCTAACATTTTCACAATCACATTAATTAA
Organism: Chloroceryle aenea; assembly: GCA_013399075.1. Lineage (NCBI taxonomy): Eukaryota > Metazoa > Chordata > Aves > Coraciiformes > Cerylidae > Chloroceryle > Chloroceryle aenea. The sequence continues at coordinate 11,780 of VWZY01005341.1, forward strand.
CCATCCTTTAATTAGTGTCAAGGGTCAACTCAACTCATAGCAGTTCCTTGATATGAGCTGTCAAGAACACAGTAAATCTGTACACTACCGCAGTTTGACTTTACCACAGCTAGCTATGCAATAAACCCCTTTTAGATCAACTTGTTCTTGATTATTGGCATGTAGTCTAATACGTAGTACAATTCTACATGCATGTGAAGATGTTCTGACATTTGTTTCACCTATCATCTTAAATTACATTTCTATCTGTGAAATTCCAGTAGCTACCCAGATTTTTTTTTCCTTCCGTTGTCAACATAGTTTAATGACTACATATCAGACACATAGTCCTCTCATGGTTATAGACCAACATGAAAGTCTGGTGACTCTTCCCACCTGTGATTCACAGCAAATAGATAGATACCTGTATCCAAACACAATATTTTTAACACAAAGTAACTGAACCAAGCTGCCTGTAGAATGAATGCTGACAATCTGAAAGATCCATCCAGCTTGCTTATTGTGTATTTCAAGTGTTACTGAGAATAATGTTGCAACTGTGTATTTTCAGGAGAGATTTGCAAGGCTAGATAATGGATTCTTCACTTGCTTAAAAGTCTGTCTTTACAATCTAATTTTCTATATTATCTTTACAGCACTGACCTCTCAGCCTGTTTGACCTCTGCAACACTATACAGCAGCACTGCCTAACAACACTTTGCAGGGAGAACATAGATGTGTTATAGATAGAGAAGAGAGGGTTGCAACAGGAGAATACCTGTGAATGCTTGGAGACCCAGTGGCGCAAGACATTTAGGACACGATTCGTGGCCGCTCTGCGTATTATGAACTCTTTGTCACACATACGTTCAGAATTGTTAAACCCTGTGTGGAAAAAAACACCACATTGAAGTTAATGGAGGAAGAAAAATTTCAAATATGGTATGAATAATTTTGGTAAGCTACAAGCTCATAGAACACATGTGTAATATAAGGAGACATGCCTATGTAGACTTTCAAACATGACCATTTAGACTGCTGAAATTCTGAAAGATCAGTGGAATAGAGCCTTGCCCATCAGAACTGATACAGACACCTCCTTGGGTCAGCATTCAGTTTTAGAAAGATGAAGAATATGTGCCTGCAACATTAACAGCTCCTTTCAGTATGGAAGAAAATAACAATAAAAACCAGGACCAGACCAAAAAATGTACAGGGCCTGTAATAAAGCAGATTACAGAATGAGAGTTAATATGATTTAGAAAGGAGAAGGAGGTAAATTTCAGAAGTGGTCAAGAAATAGGGGAGGATAGTAGTTTAAACACAGAGGAGAAGGTCAACACAAGAAATATTCCTTTGTAAGAGCATATTGTACAGGTCCTACTAGTCAACAGAGACTGTTCAAATAAGCTATTTGTTTTTTTACCACTGAGGTGACAAGAAAGTGGGAAGGTATGCAGAAAACACATTTACAACCCCGGCTGCCTGCAAACAAAGATTTGCCAACTGCAGCATTTCCTCACACATCTTGTAAAGAGAACTTTTTTTTTAGTCAGCAATATTTACTTATAAAGCAGTGGTTTTAAAAACAAACAAGAAAGCTTCTTCCTACATTCACATCATTGCTTCTTTCTCTTCATTCTGCTGTAGCACTGTTGCAAATAAAACCTGTGTCATAAAATACTGATTCATTGTTTTAATAATAATAAAATTCTTACAGTAAACCACAAAATTGTTTTTAACATTCACAACTCTGAAGATAACACTTTGGAAGTTCACATTTTTCTAAGTTTCTGTTAGGTTTGATATTATGTTATTCTTCTTTCCATTTCATTTGGTGAAGAGTCTGGAGGACAACTGGAAATACCCTTCCATATGACCAGTAGTTTACTATTTTTATGGCATAAAAGCTGTTCTAAAGCCCATCCATTATTATAAATAGCAAAGGCAGATTAAACTTCTATTTATTCTGTGAGAAACCCATTGGAGATATTCTTAGTGGCTAGTATTAGTTTTGCTCTATTTTTATTAAAGACAGTCCAAGAAGTCCAAATTGCTATGCTATATTTTTCAAAGATAAGGAAGAAAATAAAAGCTTTACTGCAGGTTGAACCCCTAAACCAAAATGTATTTTCTATGCTTCTATTTCATAAAAGATTTTTCAGCTATGGCATATTATACTGTAGCTGGTATCTAAGATTCAATATCAAAGGAAGTTTCATATTAAAACATCTTTGGGAGTTTCATTGCCTATAAACAGCAAAGTAAACACAATCTCTAAGGCTTTACTCAGTGAAAGGTAACAAAGGCAACATTTTGTGTGTTAATTTTCTATGCCTTTCATAGTTAACCTCTTGCAGAAGCAATTAGGCATACACATTATAAACTGTTCAATTAGACATTTAATTGCAGCAAAGAAAGTCACAATGAAAATTATATATTAAAGCAGTGGAGTCTTTATCAAAGTAACATTAAGGAAAAGAAGTTCCAGTAGGCTGGAAGGAAAACAGAAATAAGCCTACAGAGACATTTTTCAGTTTGCTGCAAAAAGAATAAAAGGAGCAAGACAGGAAAAAGGGATAAACCTCCAGAGATCACTTCAGCAAACTTCTATGGTGCTCAGAACTTCATCAATTTTTAAGCAGTAATTAGCTTGTTGCAGAGAATAAGCAACATGTTCACACAGATCCATGCTGTCAGGATGCTGATGTCTTGAACCTATAAATGGAGATCTCCAGTTTTGTAAGAACTTATCTGAACATACATGCACATGTGAATTTAAGTCCAAGAGGGGGATTCACACTACATCTTCACATACAAGGCTTCAAACTATCTAAATGAGCAAAATAATTATTTTCTTAAACCTATTAACTCCATTCTGACCTTGTTTTTTAAATAACAAACAACTCAGAAAGCCAGGATGTGTTTCCTTCTTTCTTCCCAAAATATTCATAATTTATTGTTTTTACAGAAACAAAAAAGAGTCGTCAAATAACACTCACTGTCCAAGACTTAAATCTGCAGATTGATTCTGAAGAAAATTGTGTTTATGACATTTTCTTGTGGAAATGGAATGGAGTGCAATACCCATTATTCTCTGTATACTCTCTTAACACCCTTCCATTTGAATGTTGTCTTTATCCCAAGGTTTACCCTCAGGACTTCTTTTGCATAACAGTAGACCTCAGGTAGGCTGCAGATTCAATAGGTTTGACAGCAGCTTGGAGGAGTTAGGCCTTAAGCCAGAGTCAGTTATGCTGCAGAATGATACATGGAGTCCTTGTATCTTTTTGAGGCAACTGAGGTTAGAGCAGGACAAAGCTACCAGGACTTGTAGAATTCAGAAAAAAAACCTTCTGGCTCTGTTCATCTCCTGCCATCTAGGATCCCACCATTCCATTTCCAAGCAGATGCTTCTGCATAGACATGGAAGGAACAATGAGAAGTTCAGAACAAAGAGATTGATTATACTACTACTTCAAAAAGTGGTGACAATAAGAGACCCATCAGAAAGCACACAGGATCAGGTGGCCCCTGTATCCTGCCCCTGGAAGACCAGAGGCTGTAGCCTGGATGAGAGGAGTGAATGGAAGCTGTTCATGTTCGAGGCAGCAGATGAACTCCTTCCTTGCCCACCTTGCTCCCAGAACTGCCACTGAAAAAAAGGTATGAGGCTCTGGACAAGAACAGACAAATAAGTATGTGGATGATGGGATGATAAACTCACTTCTTACAGTTCAGAAGGAACTACATATCTCCATATGGTAACACTTCATATAAACTGCATTTGGCTTGCGCGGCAAGGTTTTGGTAGTAGGGGGACTAGTTGGGGGGGCTTCTGTGAGAAGGTGCTATATCCTATGTCCAATACAGCCTATGTCACAGAAGGAATCAATTCTGGAGCAGTTTGCAAAAAGCTACAGCCTGTGGGAAGGACTCACACTGGACAAGTTCGTAGAGAACTAACTCCTGTGAGAGGGACACAACACTGAAGCAGGAGAAGAGTGTGAGTAGTTATCCTTCTGAGGAGGAAGGAGCAGCTGTGACAATGTGTGATGGACTGATTGCAGCCCTCACTCAGTCGGGGGAAGTAGGGAGTGAAGTTGAACCCAGGAAGAAGGGAGGGGNTATATCCTATGTCCAATACAGCCTATGTCACAGAAGGAATCAATTCTGGAGCAGTTTGCAAAAAGCTACAGCCTGTGGGAAGGACTCACACTGGACAAGTTCGTAGAGAACTAACTCCTGTGAGAGGGACACAACACTGAAGCAGGAGAAGAGTGTGAGTAGTTATCCTTCTGAGGAGGAAGGAGCAGCTGTGACAATGTGTGATGGACTGATTGCAGCCCTCACTCAGTCGGGGGAAGTAGGGAGTGAAGTTGAACCCAGGAAGAAGGGAGGGGTGGGATGATTTGGTTTTATTTCTCATCATACTCTGATTTGATTGATAATAACCTAAACTAACTTCAACAAACTAAGTCTGTTTTGCCCATGACAGGAAGTGAGTGATCTCCTCCTGCCCTTATCTTGACCCATGACCCCCTTTTCTTATATTTTCTCTCTCCTGTCCAGCTGAGCAGGGGAGTGATAGAGGACCTTTGGTGGGCACCTGGCAACCAGGCAGGATCAACTCACCACAATGATCTTCTCTAGATCTATCACCAGAAGATTCTGCAGAGTGTGAACTTTCTGAGTGGTGGCATTTAGCACACTGCCTGGCCTTAGCATCTCAGTCCTGAATTTACTTGTAACTGATGTGGAAACCAGGACTGTCAGCATGTGGTAGAGATGGTTACCATCTCTTTAAAATGCCCATCAGGCATTAGTAATTAGATTAGTCTCAAAATTATAACTTATTTAATAACTGCTACTATTCACTAGATAAACTGAAATGGATTAATGTACATGGGCTTTTTTCATTAAAACTACAGGTGATACCCAGTATTTTTTTAATCCATTCACCTATATATCAAAAGATTATATAAAGTTATACATAGAAAGACAGGAGCAAATGTATTCAACAGTAATGTGTCAGCTCCATTCCAGTCAGTACAGCAACAGCTAAAAACCCCACCGTTTAAAGCACTGAACTGAATAATCTCTGATACTATGGAAAATTTATTATACTATTAACCTAAAGAAAAGTTAGTGATTATTGAAGGTGAAAGCAAAGGACGTATCAACAGTTCTTGTAGTCACTGAATAGATATTTTCTTTAACTAAAATGTGAAAATATGTAAAAGAAGAGGTACTCAAATTGCACAGAAAAGTGGTATTAATTTCAGGATCTTACAAATCTCAGAAAAACTTAGAAGAAAAAATCAGTTGCAAACAAGTGAGCATTGTTACTTTTTGGTCTTCTAACTTTGATAGAAAACTTCTAAACAAAACATTAAAAAAACCCACAAAACACAGTAAAAACTTATTGTCACAGCTGCATTGGAAGCAGAAATATGCAAAAACGAGTCCTTGGGTAGCAGTGGTTTTGCTCTTTCAAAGACACAAGAAATCTGGGACAGAAACCACATAGGGGAGATAGCCACAGACTAAGATTTGATGAAGTCACTACAGAAGCTGTCCAAGCAGGCATCAGCAAACACTGATGGTGTCACCTAAATCTCTCCCAATGCAACTCCAGGCAAAACCCTGAGCCACCATAACTCCAACATACGCATACACAACTTGTTTATGCATTTTTCCAAGAGTCCAGTATAGAACATTATTTGGTTCTGCACAATTATGTCACAAAACCATGCCCCTAAGTGTCACATCTACATTTCTTTTAATGTCTCCAGGGATGGTGACTTAACCACTTCCCTGGGAAGCCTGTTCCAGTGCCTTAGAATCCCTCCTGTGAAGAAAATGTTTGCAATAACCAACCTAAACTTGCGCCGGTGGGAGAAACTTAAGGCCAATTCTTCTGGTTCTATCACTTGTTACCTGGGACAAGAGACTAACCACTGACTTGCTACAACCTCCTTTCAGGTAGGTGTAGAGAGGAAGAAGGTTGCTTCTCAGCCTTCTATTCTCCAGGCTAAACAACCTCAGTTCCCTCAACTGCTCCTAGAAATTTCACCAGCTTCACTGCCCTTCTTTGGACAGCCCAATGTCTTCTTGTAGTGAGTGGACCAAAATTGAACACAGTATTCAAGATATGGCCTCCCCAGTGATGAGTACAGGGAGATGATCCCTACCCTAGTCCTGGGGGCCACACTAGTGCTGATACAAGCCAGGATGCTGTTTGCCCTACTTGACATCTGGACACCTGCTGGCTCATATTCAGCAACGACCAACACCCCCAGGACCTTTTCTGCCAGGCTGCTGTCCAGCCATGCTTTCCCAAGCCTCAGATGAAATTTCATCCAGTTTTGGTATCCAGAAGCAGATGCTTGCAGAAAGAATCTTTAAAAGGGGAATTTCTCAAGCTGCCCTTCCCATAGTGTGTTCTCGATGGAATTATGCAGTTTTGGGGGTAACTACACACATAATTCTTAAACCAGCAGGAAAGTTAATCTCTACTGTGGTTCCAGGAGACAAGAGAGCTAAGAGTCCCATTTAGTAGGATGCTAATCTTTGCAACATTTTAATTAGGATCCTGCTTGGAACTGCCGACATCCAGACCTCATGGTGAAAGAACTTGAAAGACTCCATGGTGAATATTTGTTTGTCTTCTGAAGGAAGCTATCTTTCTTTGAAATATCACCAGTATTTCTAATCATTAATCATCTCAGTGGGCAGCTGCTTCAGTGAGTGCTACTTTCAAGTAATGTTCTTCCCCAGTATCTGTTGAGATTAATATATACTGCTTTCAGAGTTTCTTCACACAATGGTGATGCAGAACTTTTACCACAGGCTGTCAAACACAATGTTAACTTACAGCACTGCTATTTTCAGTGAATACTTCTTTCAGTATAATTTAATCACCATGTTTGTGTCTTCAGATTGTTATGCAAAATCCAGTTTCATCTTCAGATGTTTTTACTATAAAAACTAGTGTTTTTATAGCGTCCACTATCACCAAAGATTAACAAAAAAAAAAAAAAAAAAAA
>VWZY01005341.1:38572-69866 GCA_013399075.1 Chloroceryle aenea
CAGGTGAGGAAGTCCTGGAGAGTGACAAAGGAGGAGGAGAAGAAAACTTGCGACAGAGATGTGGTGATTTCCCATCAGCCAGGTACTCTCCTCTGTTGTTTTGACTGGTAGCAAAGAATAACTCCAAAGACCTGAGAGTAAGAAACCAAAAATGCAACAGATGATAATGCCAAACAGATTTAAGTGAAAACACAAATTTTGTGCAAGTCCATATGGCACTGCAAAATCTACATGACACTTAGTTCTCAATGCCTGCACCGAAAGTTGAGACACTTACCTAAAAACTTATGCCCTATTTACAAAGGAAGAGCTTTCTTCCTAGGTTATTTCCGTAACAGAAAATCAGGGAAAAACAAAACAAAACAAAACAGAAAAAAACACCACCAACAACAAAATGACACCATGGTAATTCAATAAGAAACCTATGGTAGAAGGTAAAACCCCAGCACTCACCTGACAGGAATGGAAGTGAAGGGCCGTCTGTATATGTCTGAAAGTTTTTCCAGTACAACAGCTGCAGTAGTAAATATGCGGTAAGTATGTAGGAAAGTATTCAGGAAATCAATACTTAGAAATCTCAAGTCTGTTAGCCGCTCCAAAAGGCGCTCAACACTTGCGTAACGGATTTGGGGTACTTTGCATGAATTCAGTGTTTTGCTGAAGCAGATATCAATGTCATCTCTATGAAGACGAGCATCGGATCTACATAAAAGTGAAATTTAGAAAATTTACCAAAGAGGAAGAGTGATTATGGCACAGTAACAGCATCACTTTAGCTGCTCCTATCAACATAGAAGCAGCAAATATATATGCAACTTATTTCTTCAACACAAGAAAATTCCTAGTCTACTTATCAGTTATATATTATACCATAACTAAGAGAATTTAAACTTAATTTTTGACAAGCAGTTAATATAAATTTCAGAATCTAAGAAACCATTGATAAAGCTTAAATTTCTCAGGTGGAACAGAAGGCAGAATTGTCCCCTCTTGTCTCTTTCAGACTGTTGCAGCCTGTAGTCCACTATTACTTGTAGCTCACTGCAGAATAACAGTGGACTCATTGCAATTTTTTTCTGCTGGGATCTAGCTTAACAGAGCAAAACACAGCAAAATTAACCCCTTAGCTAAGCCTAAGGATCACCCGCAAACTAACAAGTGCCCTCAGGCTCCAATAATTACTAATAAAAAGGATAAAGGGAATTCCATGAAACATCTACAATTTCACAGAAGCAGCCATGGAGAGGCTTTGTTTCAATGAAAAAAAGAAGACACTAATTTTTCTTTGGTCATCAAACCAAAAATCAATGATTTAGGTAACCCCACTCATAATAGTTTTTTTTTTCCAAATTCAGTTTTGCTTAGTTTTATTTACTTAACAACTTAATTTATAAAAATCAGGATGGATACCAACTAAAGTGTCTTTCACTACTGGCTGATGTTTTTGTTAAACGTGGTTGTATTTTCTTAGAATACATCATCAAGATATTCCACACACATCTACACTGCATTACACAGACGAAGCAACAGAAAAATTCTTCTTTCTTGAGTCCTCAGAAAAGTGGCAAATTGTTTTTCTTTCATGCAAACATGTCCAACTCTAAAAGTCAATGTATTCTAAAAAGCACAAGAAACATCTCTAAAAAAGAACACCAAATCTGTGTCTATTGTTAAGATCCTTCATGTTTTTTAGAATTAAATTTTCTTTCTTTTGGAACTGAGATTAAGACCTTGCTGTACTCTACAATTTGAAAACAGGCTAATGTATTTCTAACATTCATCAGATAACAGAAGTGTTTACACACTGGAGAGTTCCTGGAATAAAACTGAAGACAATAAAATGCCTTCCTTCCAGAGATCAAAGATATGTGCCCTAACAGTGTATTCACAGATGTGATCCCTTTTTAATTTCTGAACATATATAAAGAGATGCATTTGAAAAGCCTTTATGTACAGAGGAAATCCATCAGAGAGAAACAGTTTAGATAGAAAATACTAAGAAAGGAAATGCTTATATTTCTATCCCTATGATCTTGATATTGGTTAATAATAGAGAAAACCTATGTAAATAGTGATCTGTAAAGAACCCAAGAGGTAAAACTGTGCTAGAGTTTCAAAATCATGTACTGAATATTGTGGTCTACAAATAAAAATTCCCTGTTACAATAAATGACCAAAAGAATTAAAGGGTGAAGGAAGCAGATTTATGAATCATGATGCTACCTTCATATAATCAGTTAAAATTGTGAGAGAAAAGATTTTTTTTTTTCTTAGAAAAAAAAAGAGAAACAAAGAGAATAAAAATTTTGGCTCATACAAAAAATAACTGCAAATTTTGAAGACATTTAAAATTTATATTCAATAAAATTGAGAGTGCCATGACAGAAAAGCTAACAGAGAATAAAATCATTCATCTGAAGTATAACTGAAGTCAACTTTACAAATAATAGAAAAATCTGAGCTGTGATCCTATACAGTCCAATACTGTAAATAAGGTTTGAAAAGATATGTTTTGGGATGTAGACTTACTCCCATTCAACAAATATTGGGAAAAAAATGAAAAGGTTGCATTTTCCAAATATCCATTTTCTTTTGTTAATATTTTTATTTAAAAAACCCTCACAAGCTATTTTGTTCATGGGAAAAAACAAATGCTGCACTTACTTGATCATATGTGGCACCGTGACTTTAGAGTTTTCTTCAAACACTATGGTCATTAAACCATTGCACCTTATATTATCAATGCACTGTGAAAATAAACATTGAAGACTGTTAAAACACGGGGCAAGGGGACTTACTTCCACATCTCCTGTATCACTGTAAACTTAAAGTGTTTACAAGTTATGGACCAATTTGTACAAAGTATTTTCGTAACTGAAAAGCAGTGATACAAGAATTATAGTGGACATTGTTTTCTACTCTTCTACCTTCAGTATGCACATCTACAAGTCCACACATCTTTACCAGCACAATCAGAGCACTGGGCTCAGCATACTTTTTTCCACATGATTTCATACTTCAACTTCAGTTACAAGTGAAATTTCCCTTGAAGTTCCTTTGAAACTGAACAAAATTAAATATCTCCAGCATTTCCTGAATGAATGGTAAGCTTGAAAAATCAATACTGCAAAATATATATAAAGACCAGATATACTAATACCTTAACCTTTACACTGTGCAAACAGACCAAATTGAAATATAAACACTTGTAAAAACAAAGCGGTGCTGTTATTGTGAAACACAGCTATGAAGCTGTACAAGGTGTTTCTTGCAAATTGTTGTATAACTGTTTTGGGCTAGGTATTAGAAGCTGGGCATCCTGGCCTGCATCAAGAACACCGTGGCCAGCAAGAGCAGGGAAGTGATCCTTCCCCTGTACTCTGCGTTGGTGAGGCCACACCTTGAGTATTGTGTTCAGCTCTGGGCCCCTCANCACAGTGACAGCATATATTGCTTTAGAAATTACAGGCTGTCCTGTGGCTGGTAGAAGTCTACAAACTAGAGGTGCACGAGCTGTTCTTCAAGCCTCAAAGCCACTCAGTGCTGGTGGCACATAGGGGGAGGCCAAAGGCATTTGAATACCAGTATCTACTTTTATGTAGTTAAGATAGCACAGCACCACAAACCTTGCTCTGGGAAGTCAGCAGAGAGTGTGCCAGTGGATAAGGCTTATGCAGTCTGCAAAAAATTCCTGCTATGAAATCCTACAGGACTCTTGTCCATAATACTTTCAGTTTCATTCATCAAGTATCATACATATATATGTCTATAAATACTATTTCTTTATGTCAGTAAGAAGTAGTTTCCATAATTATCATTTACCTTGCTTTCAAGATTAAAAGTAACAATTGATATTAGATTGGTCCAGAAAGATAATTAGAGGCCTCTTAAAGTTTAAAATATATCTATGTAACTACATTTAAAATATGATCTGTGTAGCTATATATGTTTTTTAAATCAGTATTTAAGATTATATGAAAAGTGCAGTTCTATCAGTTCACATTATGACTTTATCCAATCATTATCTAAAAGCACCCAGAGAAATGCATCTAATAAAACCACATATTTTCCCCCATGGGAATTTCAAATGTTGCAAAGCAGCCTGTAGCACCAACTATAAAGTTGCTGGAGGTAAGGCAGCACTGTCATCCTCAGTCTGCAAAGGCCTAGCATTCATCACCTCTCTGATAGATACTACACCCTAGATAAGGAATGAGTGTAACAGGGACCAGGGGCTGAAGGACAAGCAGCTCAAACTGGAAGAGGGGAGACTTCTTCAGCATCAACAAAACCCATACATTTTTTCATAAGTGTAAGGATTGCATCAAAGGAATATTAATTCAAGACACCTTACTAGAACATAGAGACAAATATGACATGTTTTATGCATGTATCATTTAATAAGATGAAAAACTCTGGATGTCAAGACTGATGCTGTAATTGAAGAGCAACTACATGTATACTCTTTTTACTTGCAAACATAGGAGAACACATATTTACTAAAAAAATATTTTTTGTAAGCCCTTTTTGTTAGCACAGTTCCTGTGTTATCGTTGGAGGTTGTAGCCAGGGTTAAAAATTAAAAAAAAAGATGCCTCTGGGCAGTATTTTTTTTATGGCAATGTTTCTGCTGGCAATGGGCTCAGTCAGCATCCCTAGCTTTGTAAGGCTAGAGAAGGTTCTTCAATCTCACAGTGCTAACAGAGCTCAGTTTTCAGAGGCCTTCACTTACAAGCTTGTGTTAATTGTTGGCCTATGCAGAACACCCCTGTCTTCAAAAGTTGAAAGACCTCCCCTTTATCAAAGAGGGATCAGGGCAGAATCCTTTTGTTTCCCTGGAAATCTGGCCAACCTTTTGCTCTCTCAGCTGTGTGCAGCTAGTCATGCTTACTTTTGCCTTGCTAAGACACTCTGAAGCTTTGTAGGCATCCAGAAACTTTGTAGGCATCCAGATCTCAAGTCAGCTGTAGAGCTTTTCAGCTCTTCTCCTAACATCAGAGTAGCAGTGTTTGGAGCTGCAGTAGTTTGGAAGAGAAGACCTAACCTTCAGAGGCAAACCCAAATTCTGATCTCTATCCTACACAGACTGCAGATGACTCTCTAATATAAGTGTATTACTATTTAGGCTAAGAATGTACTGAATTCCTGTCTGTCCCATGTTCCAGCCCAGTTCTTAAAGAGTCTTTCCTCACCAGAAAGTAACTCCAATACTTTTACACGTCAATGGAACAACATAATTCACTGAAAAGCCACTTTGTAAAGAATTCTCCAGCCAGGTGTGTCTGCAAGATCTGTATGCATAGAGTCGCTCATATCAGATTTGAGATATTTATCCCCATATTTTTGTTCCTTTCAAAAAGTTAGTATAGAAGAAAGTAATTCAGAATACTTATTTTTAAGCAATTTCTCCTCATTATGATGATAATTCACCTGGAGGTGCTGCCAGCAATGGTGTATCTTTAGAAATTCTTCAAATTCCACACTGATATTTGCCTAATCAGCTATTTCTCTTGAAATTAATAGATGATTGGACTCAACTGTGAGAGATCTATTTACTTCCTGCTTGTGTGCATAAACAAAATATCAATAGCCTTAATTCAGATCTAGTCAGTTGAAAGATCAGATTTTTTCACAATGCATTTATTTAACTTCTTTCTACAAATAGATTCAGATAAGTTTGTCTACTATGTTTTTAGACAAAAACACTTAACATCCCACTCCCACTCCCCAATTTATCCCTGACATTAAAATATTTCAAAACATCATTTTTCGTAATTCACAATAAAGTGAGTTCCTGAACTGTGAGGACACTTAGTAATCATTTATACTGATTTGTTAATATTGTTAATATTCTTTTTGGTGGAAAACAGAGTTTACCTCATTTTATCACTGCATGGGTTCTGTCTACCAATATGGTATGGTATCATTTTCACTCTCAGGACTCTCAGATGGTTTTCAATCTGAATGCAAGTTATGAAGAAACAAGTACCATCTATTTTCTTAAATCAAAATACTTATCTGCATGGGCTCTCCTTAGACATAAAAATTACTACCTTTACTACTATGTTTGTCAACTGACAATTTTCTATTTTATATTGCATCTCTCTCATTGAGAAACACATTTCAACAATGACTCAAATGCAAAGCAATATTTTGAGGAAAATAGGTAACACTGAGGGCTTTTCATAACTATCACAGCAAATCAGCCCTCAAGAAATGAACATCCCTCTCTTGGACTAGTTTGCAGAAGTACAGAATAAACTAAGAACTCAACAAAACAAGATAAAGAATGCATCAAGATACCTGACTGATATCGCTTGTCCATGCAGCTTTCTCCTGTCGTGATGGGGCTAAAAGGACAACAGTAAAAGGAGGAGCATCTGCAGGTTCGACTACAAGCTTGAAATCAAGGTGTCCAAATACTTGTCCAGAGCCTTTTGCTTTACAGCCAGAGTGGGGGAAAAAAAGTTAAAATGTGAGACTTCATATAAAACAAAGAAAATAATGGTTTCATTTAAAATATAAGTTAATTTAAAACATCCTTCTGGCAAAGAGCAAATCCAACTGGGATTCCAAAACTCTTTTTTTTTCACATACATCAAATTAAAAAAAAAGTTACAAACATGCAGTAGTGGGAGTTGCTATATATTATTTTTAAAGATACCAAATAGAGCTAAAGTCCTTCCAACACTTCTACACTGATATACTCAGCATACTAGAAGCATCACTGAAATTAATTAAACTACTTTCAGAATTCAAGTGCCAAAGCTGCAGGATGGAAGACAAAACGAGTAACAATAAAATCATCTTGGGACTCTTTTTTGTCATTTCATTTGAACCAGATTGCAGCCAAGATTTGTCAGGAGTCCAAGACAAAAACTTTCCACTAATTCTGCCAACTCGCTCAACCCTTGTTCATTTAAGAAAACCAGTTATCTACTGCTTCTTTTGAGGCACAGTTTTTTTATTTCCAAGATCCTCAGGGTGAAATTGTATACAAAAGTCAGCAAATAATTTGTCACATTCCTTCATCCAGCCTACTTGAAAATCCTATGTGGGTTGTCAACAGCAAGATCAGACTTAACAAAACAAACCCCTATCCAAGTCAGCACGTCCATTATTAAAACATCTTTTCTACTGAGTTTGTTTAATGCTGTATTCCTCTGGTTTCATGAAAGCAGACAACATCATCAATCTGCTTTTTTGAAAAATAAACAAAGGGTACCAATTTTAAGAAACTAGAAACTGTAATTACTACAAACAGATGAATTTAACTTACAATCATCATCACTCGCGTCTGTCTCCTCGATCAGTGTGCACTCTATTAAAGACAGAACACCTCCTGTCTATGAAAATAAAGCACAATTTTCACAAGTTTTGTAATTTGTTACCGTTTGTCACTACAGTTATTTTTGAACTTCAATATACCTTACTCTAAGATTTTGTATTACTCAGAGCTTTTAAGAAGACAGATCAATTTCATGACATACATTTTTCCTCAAGGACTAAATGCAGATAGATTAAATATAATGTTTTTCTTAACTTAACAAATCAATAATATATTCAAATATGCCAGATCCCTTTCATTTTTACCACACTACAATATATCTCACATACAGACTTGTTCACAAGTCTGAAAAAAGGTAACTAGAATTTCACCTTCTTCTGAATTTAAATCAAATACATACAAGATTTTTTTAAAGGTTCAGTCACAATCTATTCACTTTGCAAAATGCTTGAAATATTTAAGGAGTACAAAGTGAAAAAGCATAGAAACAGTTTAAATAACCTCTCAGAAATGTCTTTATCAAATTAAAATTCTATTCCATATAATCCACTCTTCAAACTACCAACATCTCTTTATTCACAAGCAAACACCATGAAAGTCTGAGTCTCAGAAATACAATTAGACTGTTCTTAGAAGTGCTTTCAGTTTATGACAATGTGCTGTTCAGGAAAACAGAATTCACTTTGAAAATTAATTTTATTAGAGCTCTGGAAAACATTCTTTGGTAATTCCAGAGGGTTGTACTGGATGATTTATGCACTGAAAACTGACAGACAATGCCAGTTTTCTTTTACCCCCCAGACTATTAGAATTACATTGTTCTAGAAAAATATCAACCTGTAGTTAGCAAAAACTTTGGCTGAATTCTTTTATTTGCAATGAAAAGACAAAGCAATTACCTACTGTGCATCACCTCACTGATCTTCGTAACAACACATGCAAAACCCAGATTAAAGTCATAAAACAATAAAATTTTTACCTTCTGCTGTAGAATTGTTTTCAGTTCATAAATTGAGTCACAATGTAAAGTCTATACCTTGAGAAGATGCAGTTTTCCTCCTGAACTTCTTGTGCAAATTAAAAAATGTTTTGTAAATAAGAAGCACTGTCTTTCTCCTTCTTTCTTCAATGATAATGAACCCAGACGAACTTTACTAAGTTTTCCCCTCTCAACTGAAGGAACTTGAATAAGCGAACCTGATAATAAATATTCAAAATTTACCATACTATAGTAATATTTAGTAGGCAGAGTTTAAACTGTTAATGCATTGAATACTATTATAACAATTAAAGCAACTTTTCATTCAACTAAGTATCGATATACATAAGCATCAAGTCAATCATCTTTTTGTGCACATGTTCTCTTAGTTTTTTACAATAAATAGCCTTAAGCAAGTACAGTATTGGCTAGTAGTTATGTACGTGGCAGAATTAGATTTTGGGCAAATTCTTATTCAATTTAAACACACTGATCAGAAAATGAAGCTAAAGAGCAAATGGCACACATTTGACAGCTGCTAGACTTGTGAAAGATATATACATTATATATATACTTATGTACCAATGACACAGAGTAAGAAAAGAAGAGGTTTTGAAGGGAAAGAATTTGTGTATATGTGTGTGCCTGTGTGCAAGAGAAATGGAAATGAAGTGTATTTCTTCTTCTAATCTTATACTGTATAATTTTCAGTGCTCCACAGCTCATCTAAAATGTGTTACCAGTAAAACACTTCTGAACTAAATTGAACCTGTTTACATAAGCCTGAATTTGTGCTCTGCAGAACTAGAGACTGGAGACAGCTTTGCTTCTCTGGCGTTTCATACCTCAAAAGCAGTCTCTGACCAACTTTTCCAGATTGATATCACCATGTGTATCACTTACAAATTTGGATCTGGAGTTAAATTTGGTGGTGAAGTGCAATTCCTCTATATACTGAAAGGGAAGATTTTATGATATAACTTGCTGTTACCAGACAGGGCAGACAAGAGACCTCCTAATCTCATTCGCACACATCTCTCCTCACTATCACCCTTACACTGGCTCTCATCTTATTCCAACATTAGCTAGCTAATAGAGATAAACCAGCAGGAAGCTAATACTACAAGGAAGGAGTTGATTTAGCTCTCTGATATGCCCCACTGCAAGGTCAAAAATGCACCAGCAATGATACAAAGGAAGTAACAGCAGAAGAACAAGCATGAGGGGTTTGATATTGGCCTTCCCCTTTTAGAGGCAAGAAGATATTGGACTAGCATAGCTATATCAAGGCTCAGACTACCAGCAGCATCTTGACACAGGGCAAGCCTGAAAGAATTATCCATGAAATATTAAATTAGTATTCTTATTTTACATTGTCAAAAAATGATATTGTTCAAAGTTCACATACACCATCCTAAACAAACAGAGACACTAAGGTAACCAAGGAAGTTACTTTTTACCTACACTTTTCTATGGTTAGCTCCCTCTATTAATCAGCCTTATGACTTTAATTTATTTGAAACTTATACTGTCTGGCATAGAAAAATATGCACCAGTATATCTGCAACAGAATAGTGTCCTTTGACAGCAAATTCACATTTAAAGTAAATGTATGCAGTGTTATTTGTGTCACCCCAACAAAACAGTGGAGTATAGTTATACTCTAGAAATTTGCAAAGGTCTGGAATGTTTTTCAGGTTCACTTAAATTCTTACCAAAACCCATAAATACTTATTAGTTGTTGTGCATTAACCCTGGACAAAACAGACTACCTGACTCAACTGTTAAAGGAGAGAAAGAAACCAATTCTCATGTGTTGGAACTGAAACTTTTCCATGTTACAGTGACTGCCCCCTAGGTCCCGTTGCAAGGACGAGGAGCATGTACAAAACAATTCCCAAACAATGTCCCATCTCAAAATTCTCTGTGTAATTTTTCTCCAGAAATTCCCTCTGTGCATTCAGAGTGACACTATTCAACCTGCACATTTTATTTCTGCTTTCCTACTTAAAACAATAGTAGCTATAAATATAAAGTTCTAGATACAACTTTACAGGTAGCTGGTTTGTTGTTTTTTTTTCCCCAGCATTATTATCCACCTAAACTGGGCTGAAGGTGAAATGGTGCTCTTGTATGGAGCTGAAATATTGCTTAATAAAGTAAATCAAAATAAAGTACATTTTTTTAAATGCAGAAAAGAGAGATTGCATTATCTCTTTTATATTCAGAATTTACAGAGAGAAACAAATCTGTATGTGCTGCATGGCTGACAAGAAGAAAGAACCTTATGCACTCCCATCAAGCCTTTGTGATTAATTAAATTAGGCATCTGCCTACCATGCATTCTACTACAGATTTCCTCTTAAGGAAAAAAATGGTCAGGATTGGCCAATGTACAGTTGCAATGAGCCATTGAGGCTAAATTTAGAACATTCATTAGAAGTATAGTTTGGACCCAGTGTAAACTCAGGGATTTTTATCCAACTACAGACCTAAGCATTTTCAGTACTTCAATACATCCAGAATAGTCAGCCTTATTTTCAGTCCAAGAAATACAAAAGGTTGTGTTAACAAAAAGAAAAAAATGAGCCTACATATAACTTTCAGATTTACAAATTCATTTTGACTTTCTCCATTCTGAAGATCTTTTCATTTTACTGTAAGGTAACACTGGAACAGGTTCTTATATAAAAAGACTGTGGAGTCTCCATCCCTGGAAACAACCAAACTCAACATGGTACAGAGCAACCTGCTCCAGTTGATGATACTTTGAGCAAGTGAGATTGGATTGGATAATTTCCAGAAGTCTCTTCCAACTTCAGCTACTCTTCCATTATTTTGTAATTGTGATGTATTTATTAGTAAAAATGGCAGCAACATTAGACAGAGTGTTTGGAGGCATCTAAAGGGCATCAACATACCCAGCAGTCCCAGTGTTATCCAGTGTCGGACTGCAGATTGAGACTCCCTGTGTTTCCACTAGATTGTTAAAGAAAATGTTCCTTAATCATCTGACAAGGCTTACATTATGCCTGACAATATAAGTAAGAGGCAGGAAAAAGCAGACCCCAAGAAACCTGAAGGGGAATCCACAATCTACATTGCAAAGCACTGCCAGGGACAGTTCTTACGTTCTCAACTTCTCAGACTCAACCTCTTCTTAGAAAAGTAAGTATGTAACACATGGCACAGTTGTAATTAACCTTCAACAGAAAGTCTGAACAAAGTTAAGGCTCCTCTGTCCTGTTTTGGGAGGAAAACAGGTTTCCTGTCTACACTGATCAATGCAAAGACTAGGAGCCTAGCTGAGATTAGAGGAGATAGGCATCACTGTCAAAGTGACCCTCCTGCTAGATGTGAAAGGAAAATGAGCTCTGTGTTACTTCAGTAGCTCTATTCAGATTTCTGATTAAACAAAATCATATGATGTAAATATTCCAAAAGATAAATGGTGATACAGGCTTCTGTAACATACAGCTTTGTCCACTATTCTTTGACTGTATGCCCAGAAATAAATCTGAATTTAATTTACTTAAATTGTGGGTTTGACCTGGGTCTGATACTCCAACAGTAATCTTTTTCAGATGGATTCCCACAGAAAAAATAGTACATTTCTACTGATGAAACACCAGGTACACAGACAAAATTATACCCGACTACCTTAAGGGGAAAAATCCCCAAAATATAAAATATTGTAATAATCTTGGAAAAAAAAAAAATCTAAAATTTAATTCAATTGCATGGTACAGGTTAATATAGGATAACTACAACCCTATAATATTTTTTGGCTGTGGATACAATACAACAGCTTTGTATTTTTCTTATTCCTAACTCTTTAAATATTTAAATTATAACAAATGCACATATTTAAAGAAGAATCACATAGTTTAATAGTGATTGTTGAAAAACAACATAGTTTCATATAACTACATAGTTCCACATAACTACAGAAACACCACAGAATGGATTTCAAAACGTTTACAGAGCCTATTGATCAGCAGCTGTGTATATGGCTCTATGAAATACCAAATGTTCTGCTGAGACTATCTAGAAGCGGTCTCATGAAGGGCTGCACCTAAATTACATTTTTAACCTTTCCTAAATACATTTAATGCTTCAAACACAAATAAGTTTTTACCCAATCAAACTCTTATACTAAACATCTGTAGTAACTGTATGCAAACCCACTAGATTGTTTCAAAAAATCCAAAGGTAAATTGTTATCTAAATGGGAGAAAAATAAGCTTCAGTCATATGGTTTTCACATTTGATGTCTTAGCTTTAAAATAAATCCTACTGCTACCAGTTTCTGGTAAAAAGTGGCATTTATCTTAAATGGAAAAGTTATTCTATCACAGTTTGTGGAACTTAACAACAAATTCCATCTCTGCTATAACTAAGTTTCAGTAGAGTTTCCAAACCCACCAAGAATAGACTCTTCTCCTCTTGTTTTGCTATTATATTAGAAGCAGTCCTACTTTCTTGGCAGAACAGGATGTATTTTCTTCCTGACTACTTCTTGCAGAAGTGATTTTCAGATCTATCCTGAGCTTCTTCTAAAGTCCAGAAATGCATTTCTCAAGAAGGAAAGTGACTATGTTCTGGTATTATAGCTATGCTCACACTATTAATTTGAGATGTTTCCAAAGCACTGAGAAAAAAGGGAAAAACTGACAGATCTTTGCTTTCCCAGCAATCTCTGACAAGGCTTCAAGTGTCTTCCGTACTTCTGCTCTAACACTGGTATCAGTTGACTGATACATTAGCTGTTCAGGCAGCTCTGGTCTCCATGGAACTGTAGATAATCTGCATCCCTCTGAAGATCACAGTCCAGGCTGAATGTACATTACTATCCTGTAGGTATTTTACTATTCATGTGCTGCTGTATTTCATGCTTTCTGAAGAAAACAGCACAGTACTGGGGTCAACTATAGCCCAAAATTAGTTGTCATCAAAGCATTTTGTGACTTACCCTCTACAGACCATGAGCAGTTTCAGGCTGTTAGCTGTGCCCAGAGCAGTGTCCTACCCAATGACATCAACCAAGAACCCTTCTGGTTTTAATGCATCTTCTTTTAATGACCATAATGACAGATTTGAAGTAGAATGTCTTACCTTGGCGTATAAAAGTTTGGCTGGTATCTAATAATATATCACAGCCTTCTACTATTGTTCTTTCTATAGCTAGATTCTTCCTGATGTTTTCTGTGTCACTCACTTCATCATGCATTACCCTGTTAGACACAACACAAAATTCATGTTAAATTCCATTATATGTATCTTGCACCTGTGGGGTGTAATTTCACTTACACTTACAGAGTGTAAACACAGCAGGTAGCTAATGTCCTCTGCCACCTGCTACAAAACAGACATACACATGCAGTACACAATCACTCCAGAGAAAGTTTCTTGTCTTTCTTCTCTCCCTTTCAAATCATTCTTGTAATCGTTTCATTTTTTTCAGCAGTGGAATAAATTTTGCTAGAGTTTTTAGACTATTACTAAACACATATGACAGATGCCACAAAGACAAAACCCCTCCACAGCTGATAGAGCAGTACTTCTCGATCCTTACTTACTTGACAAGGTCTGCCATAAACATGAAAGTTTCCTAGCATTTCGTATTGGTTATCACATGTTCTAGAGTTCCTGCCCTTGACTTTAGGTTCCCATTCTGTTCTGCTTCAGTTTACACCTAAACATACCATTCACTTCCCCCTTGCTTTCTATAACAAATACAGTCTCAATGGCTCACCACTTAGTTTCACTTTTTTTTTTTTTTCATAGGCATCCTTCCCTTATACAGAGAAATAATTTTTTTTTCCTAAGGCTGAAAACAACCCAGAAGTTTATTTGGTGTGGTGATGTGTATTTTCCTATACTGGGACCAGACTGCACTGAGATGTCCTTACTCCCTCAGAACTAAATTAAAGGGATGGAAATGAGTCACAATGTTTTATATTTACTGTCTATACTGCCTGCCTTATGAGCAGAAGAAGATCAATCTGTCTTAGCCTCCAACTCTGAACAGTCATTGACAAATTAGTTAGATCAGCACTGAACTCTGACTATGAGATCAAGCCAAGTCAGAGCTGATTGATCTACTTATGGACATAACCCTGGCCAGAGAAATTCTCTGCTTTGCTTGCGTGGACAGCAGACATTACTTCTTTCTGCTTCAGATGGCATCAGAACAGGGCAGAACCTGCTTAGCGCTGCAGAAGTGAAATACAGACATTTCTATAAAAGATATTGCCTGTCCAGCTCTTCTTCTAACTCAAGAAGTTAGTGCTTGGAAAGGTTTCACAGCATGACCTGAGCCAGAAAGTTGCCACTGTTAAAGATACAGGAGGACAAAAAGGGGAAAATAATAAGCTCCAAATGAACACATAGTTTGCACAAGTTTGCACTTCGTCTTATTAGAAAAAGAAAACTGAGCAGTCAAGAGAACTCAACTAATAAAAATTATGAAGTAATCCCTGTTTTACAACTAAATATTCTCAGAGTACATCTTTGGTGAATATTCTAGATAGATACTCAGGATTTATATCCTGTACTTGCAGCATTTCCTTGTTCACGGCAGAAAACTTCTTCCCAGTGCTAAGAACCAAACAGAATTCTTACTGAGCTGACAAGAGGGAACATCCGAGAATGGTCTGGGAGTTCAGGGAAGAGTTTCATTTTGCAGGTTTGTACAGAGTGCACCAGTTCTCAAAATATACTCTTAATTCTTGTTAATCTGTCATTATTTTGAAGCACATGTGGAAATCAGTTATTGCATTAACACACATAAATTATAGCACGGATTGAGAAATCAGTACATTTCAAGACCTTGATTGATTCCTGTTGTCATAGAGAATCAGAAATTCCCTTTTCCTTTAAACTGTGAAAGAAATTTATTTTCCCTGCGTGAAGAATATTGTTTTTCTCATAATCCAGGGGCAGGTGGCAACTATAGCATCTCCTATTCTCCCCTACCTAAAATATGAGGAGACACTTGTATATTTGTAAGCAAAAAAAATGCCAGAAGAGTCAAAAATACTAGCTTAAGGGATTTTTTATTGTTTAGGTCTTTTATTTGGTTGGTTGGTTTGGTTTGGTTTATTATCTTTGTTTTGGCTTACTTTTGGTCCTTTTCCTTAAAAGAATTTTTTAAAAAACAACAAAAACGAACAAAAAAGGACAATACAGTTTTCATTTAAAAACCTTTGCTTCAAGACTGAGAAACATAAAGTAGAAGAATCTTACCTTGAAAGTTCTTCTAGTTTAGATTTAGCAAATTCAAGGCTTTTTCGCTCAACATGTTCATGTGGTGTGTGAGCCAGAAGTTCATGAAGTGTTATAATATATCTAGGAATCTTAAAATAAATAGATAGAAAATCAGTAAACCCTCAAAGGAGTAATTCCAATACAGCTTTTTGTTAAATATTAGCCATTATCTTGGTCAGAGAAGCTTTGCAAACATAATCTTCTTTAAATTAGTATCTACAGCTACATGATTATACACACATTCTAAATATAACTACTGCCAAAAATACCAAACTTTTAGGTGATAGAAACTACATATGCATATGTATATTTTCAGTTTGAGGAAGCACAAGATCCATTTATTACAGTTTAAGGAGAAGATCCAATCAGTGGCAGCTACAAACAGGACATTAAATTTCATTGTTTCATGCTACTATCCAAGTGCCAAGAGAGAAAACTTTCAAAACGCCCTGGGATATCCATTCACACCTTCCCCCAGATTTAACAGGACATGCGCTTCTAAATTGCTTGTAACTTTGAAAAAGCCAGTTGACCTGTTTGCATTTAGAAAAAATTCAATTTGCACTAATGGACATTAAAGAATATGAAGTATTTGACTATCAAAGGCCACAAGGGAACAAAAAAGATCCATTAGTTACTACTTAAGCAGTTTTGTGTCTTTCGACCAGAACCATGTGATACTGCAGTATAATTTGTCTTTACAGAATAACAGTTATTTAGGAAATGGAACACATGACTTCTTATTATGCTGATGTGAAGTCATCATCAGTAATGTGCTCCACCACATATGAATAACACACATGCAAATAACTAGTGGTAAGACAGGTGTCACTGACACGTCTTTTTTTCCTTTTTTTTTTTGCCAGTAACAGAGCAAACTGAGGGGGTTTGCTATTCTCTTGATGTGTAAAATGTTAGGTTAAATGTAAAAGTCACAAAATCATCAGACCAGTGTCACACAGACTTCTTAAATAGCTGCAAATAATTAATCCAGGCAGATCAAGACAAAATACCAGAAGGATAATAAAGTTTTCAAAACTTCTGCAACATACATTTCATTTTTAAAAAATCATGTCACTGGAAAACGAAATGGGAGGAAAGTTTCAAAATATATTCCCAGGTATATGCCTGCGGCTACTCTAATTTGCTATACCAGGTATATTATCCCTCTCTGGGCTGCTTCATAATCCTGCAGCAAGCAGAAGTTGACTAATTGTTTATCAGGTTTTTTTCCCTTTTGGTGCTAATCCTCATCCCACATTCTCCTTCAACATACAGAAGATTCTGAGCAGAAATGAATCAGCATAGTTGGAGAAAGGATGTCTACAGACAGAGCTGAAGGTAAATAATGAAATAAATGAAAACTAAATTAAATTGCCTGAGAGTATTTTTAGTTAAGCACAAGAAACTTCAACACTTGTAACATCAGTAACACAAATTGAATCAATGAAACATTAAAAAGAAATAGTCATGAAAAATATACAGAGACTACCTGAAACATGGGGTAAGTAAGGAAAGTTTCCAGCATTCGCCCCTCACATGCTGGGTTGGCTTCATATTGCTTCAAGAGTTTGTCAAAATCTCTGTTTTGCTTACAGTTTGCCAGTACTTGCAGACTATATTGATGATTCCGAACAAATTCTTGATATATGTTCAGCATTGGCAGCAGAATGTCAAATAAGTCAGCTAGAAAAAGTCAAGAAATGCTTTTTTTTTTTCAGCTACCCATCTCTCAAAATACATTTTTAAACTACTATGTTCTATGGAAGTGCATTACTACAATCAGGTCTGTTTCCAGTATACTGAGATTCCAGAAACATTAAACTTGGTTCTTTTCACCTGCCAAAACATGGTTGTTCTGATTAGCCAATAACCAGGCAATACCACCAATAATTTAGGTGCCTGTGTCTAATCACTGCTTAGGGAAGAGGAATTCTCATATACAGACTGCAAGAAAAGTCATTACTGCCCACATGGGACTCCCACACCACCAGATCTCACTGTGTTAGTTCTAGAAACATGTTCCATTCAAAAAGGACTTTAAAAAAAGCCCATCTTTAAAAAAGGAACACCTTGCTGTAATTTCAAAAATAAATATGAGAATTGCACTCCAAGACAAAAATACAGTAACTTACCTAGGATTAAGGTAGGCCAGTTAGCTATTCTTGCTTTTAAGCCTTGGTGAAATATCTCATGAAGAAACATGATTGTTTCACTGAAAAACAAGTATTTAAACAAACAGAAAGGCAATTTGGGTTTTATTTTCTGCTTAACAATTCACAGAAAACACCTCTTCCTGGTTATTAGTATATTTTGCACTTTGCTAGAATAAAACCAGAAAATAGTTATTACCCATGGAAGTGCTTCCTTTTATTGCACTGTTTAAAATTTTTAGTGTAGTAACTCTACAAAGTATATAGTATTGGTGTAGAATGCATATCTGTTTAATTATTCTAAACAAAAGCATTATTAAATAATGTGTTGAAGATGAATTAGTAGGTTTTCCAAGAATATGTCTGGCAATTAAGTCATTCAGTAGTTTAAGAGGATCAGTAAGATGCAGAAAACCTCAAGCTAGTAGTAGTCATCTACATTCTTGCTTGATGTTGTTTAAGATTGGAAGCCTACAACTTTTCTGCAATATGAACCTAAATATTGTACTTTAGCTCATGAAGTCAACAGAAGTAGAGGACATCCCAGTTGTAAGCAAGACCACAAAAAGTACCATGATGAATGGGTCATGGAAGGGGAACCTGTCTCCTAACTAAAGGAGCATGTTCTACTTCTCAGAAGTCTGGGGCAGAATTTGACGCCATCCCAATCCTGCACAAAATTTTAGATGCCTGTGGTCTTATTTATACATACTTATTATGGTAGTACTTGGATGCTTAATGCAAAGAACAGTTCTTTTTTGTAGACAAGTGAGAGGGAAAGAGACTCCTCAGGCAGAACAATGGAAAACAGAAGATTTGACATACTCATCCTCGGGGTCTTATCTGGATCATGTGAGGCCACTAACTCCAATTTGCTCCCTTAAGAAGAAAGGGAAGAGGAAAGGTGACAGAAAATTATGAGAGCTGCCCCAAGATACACAATTTGTCCTTTATTTCCTCTAGGAGAGGAAGAATGGAAGATAAGGAGGCAAAGACATCTAGCTGGTTTCAAACAGAATCACTGACAGCACCTTGCCTTTTACTCCTGGAAGCATGGTCTACCTCAGTGATTCTACTCACACCAGAGAAGAAATCTCAGTGCCAGACCTCATTACTGTAAATTGAAGTAGAATGAGAAGAAGCCATCATTAAAACACCCCAAAAAAACAACCAACTAAACAAACAAAAGACATACCTGTTGAGGAAAATGCTACTAACATCATCGTGACTGATAGGTGGCTTCTTTGAACTTGCAGCCATCCGTAAGGGACGCAGAAAACAGTTCACAAGAACATAAAGTTGATGCACATATTCAGATTCAGCCTCTACCATGTTAAAAACTATCTGATTCCTTTTTCTCATACTTTCTGCATGGGGAGAACAAATATAATCTTGGACAATAGTCTTCCATTTTCTTCTACATAACCAGCCCCGCATAAAGCTCTGGACCTAAAAATGAACAAAGCAGAAAGGCAGAATGAGAAAAACATTACACAACCTAACATAAGCTCTTCACTGTAGAAATAACCCACTAAATGAAATACCTCTATTAAAAAAGAAAAAACAAAAAAAATTGCCCTTACTGATCTGTACCTGCACCCGTATTATAGATTTTTTTAGATTCCTGTTTGTTAATGAAATTCCCACAATCACTTGGTCATATTTGTTGTCAGAAAACAGACTGAAAAGATATCACATACATATCAGGGTACCTTTCCCTGAAAACTCAAAAATCCTACCCTTGTATACACTCTTCCTGTCAGCACAAATGTGCTACATGCTTTGCAGGTTTTTTAGTTCTTTTTACCTCACCTTACACATTTCTCTTATACCCCCAAAGTATTGTGAAACGCTTCCAGGTAAGACATTTCAAGACAGACTCGTTTAGTAAAATAATTCTGACATAGTTATTAACTCAGTTTGTTTTCTGTTTTGAATAGTTAGTTACCTTTTAGCATGTGTTATTTAAAGCTAGGTATCAATACACTGCTTAGTATCAGTCCTAGGACAGACAGTATTATCCAGAAAAAGTAGATTTTTGGCATTCTTAAAAAGCACCTCTATATCATGGAAAACTGTACTTAACTGTAATAGCCACCAAAGTTACAAGTGGATTAAAGATTATAGAATAGGTCTACACTGGGTCAAAGGAAGTTTCACTATGTCTTTAACCTGATCTTGATGTGAAGATCATTTATCTTGAAAGAGAAATGCAAAATCTCACTGGTAGAATTTTACTCTGAATAAACCACTTAAAAAAAAC
The DNA here is from genome assembly GCA_013399075.1 of Chloroceryle aenea. NCBI lineage: Eukaryota > Metazoa > Chordata > Aves > Coraciiformes > Cerylidae > Chloroceryle > Chloroceryle aenea. The sequence continues at coordinate 58,525 of VWZY01005341.1, forward strand.
CCAGCCCAATTGTCAAAACTCTCAAGATGTAGAATGCAGCAAATTATACTCAGAATCAGAGCTCTGCTTCTACTAAAAGAGACACTTCCAGCTTCTATTACAATGTTTAATGTACATGAAAAAGGGAAATTTACACAAGGGTACCAGCTCATTACTGACCCTGACTCAGACTGCGTGACCCAGAAAAAGTCAGAAACTAGGTCCATATTCCATAAAGGATATTATGCAATTAAAGAGACTGAACACTGGCAGAATAATGGTGACACATATAGGACCACATCTTCAGGCATGAGCTCCATTTATGTTCATGTGAGCATGTCTGTGGGAGTCAGCAATGGCACCATTCTGGAGGCTGGTTATATCCAGCCTTAAGCAGTATTATCAAAAAGTCTCACATGTAAATGCCATATAGACTGGGACATTCTGTCCTTGCTACTAGAAACACTGGCTAAAATATCCTGGAACAACCACCACCAAACAGATTGTCTAACAACCTAAATCTGCTGCTCTCTGCATTTTCAGCATCTGTATTACAGATGCAGTGACAGAATATAAATCATTCTCTTACATCTCTATAACCATTTCTATGAGAAAGGAGTATAATGTCACTATACTTGATATACACTTGACTGCTACAGGATGAAGTCCATGATTTAAATGAAGTCCTTATAAGTTGAACACAATGTTCAAGCTTCTGTAAGAAATTCATTATAGACTTGCAAGTATAAATGAATCCTTACATGACAAACACACCATGGGATAAATGTGGCACTGAAACATAGGAAGCTGATGAAATTTAGGAGGTTTAAGTAGGGGCAAGGCAAATTTGATTGTACTTAATGAAAATAAATGATGACAAAACTAGACTAAAATATAAAAGTACACTCCCCATACCACCCTCCTCTTAGACACAGAAGGCTGTACACTTACCTTTTTAATTTTTTTAATATCTGGATCCTCATCTTCCTGGTTGCCTTGATAAGGTCGCATTCTTTCTTTTGTTTTATTGAGAGCTATAATCTGCCAAAAACAACAATTAATTAAGTGCTTTCTAAAGTTAATGAAGCTCCTAGTTACAGAAATAGCAGAAAAAGATTTCCACTTCTTCAAGCCTGTTAAAGCTGCAAAGAATGACAAGCATGTATTTTGTCACAGGGACATGAACACAGTTCTCTGAAAAACTGGAAGGTTCTTGATCCAGATGGAGGAAGAACCATAAGAGAGCTGGTTCTCCTCTCAAAACCAAGTGTTTCAGACTATCAGTTTAGGACTTCAAAAAAATTTAACATTCAGTGAAAGAGAGCAGTTGGAAATAGTTCTCAATACTGTCACAACCACAGACAACATGTCAAGGATTGAGCTCCTCGTGTGAAGACAGGTAGGAATAATACAGTCAATGACTCCCATACTGCAAAGCAACATGTCATATTAGTCTCTGACAAAGAAGTAATCCAATCAGTTTAACAGCCCCCAAGATTTCTAAGAAAAATATTTAGCCAAGTGTTCACAGAGAGACTGTGACATATTTCCAGGTTCAGTTATTATCACAAATATCACAGAAATATTGAGTGTTATTACAATTCACACACCAGAGTGTTCTAATTCAATGATTGCTTGATGGCTTTAGCACTTACCTCAGATTTAAGTCTTTCAATTTCTGTGTCTTGATCTTCAAGCTGATGTCGAAGCTGATTGGCTGCAATCTTTTCAGTCTCTACAATCTGGACAAGATGAATGTACTTCTGCATTAACACCTCCCTTTCAATCAGAATATCTGAATAACTAAAAGAGATAACATTTGCATTAGTAAAAATAGCCAATATTATCTTCCATGTTCCCTTATAAGATACAGACAGAATAAACATTGCACCAGTGACAAGAAACCTGCAAAACTGCATTTGTTCGGTTTAATATATAATGACTAGCTAGATCATAAGCCATGTAAGCTTTTGGTGTTCAATATCTTTTGCAGACACAGGCAGTAGCAGTACCCAGTTTCCCAGTGTACAGTTACTGAGAGCTAAATAACTAAAATGATCTTCGTGATCTTTTAATTCTCAGGCTAAGGCAAGGAATTCCATTTATTAATTTTGTTTTATTTATTTGAAAGGCTTCTTTTTTTTTTTTTAATCTTTTGAGGAGACTTGGGAGAATCATCTGGCATTTCAGCAGAACTATTTCTAATTCTCTCCACCTGTCACAACTCTTTATGGAAGAATTTTCATCATAACTGTTATTTTAGTTTGCTGACACCTATTTTATTGTTTAGTCCAGTTTGCGTTTACTTGTATGCATGCATTTATTCTCATTTGTAGCAGGAACAGTGATACCAGTCTTTCTTTTAGCTCTTGGATAGCAAACTGCCATTGACTTGTATTTTCCTGAAAATGCAGTGTCCCTAGTGCAACTAGATGTCACAATCAGAGAAGTGACGAGCATCATACTGGAAGTACTGTTCCCAGTTTCAGGTAAAGGAGAAATCAGTTTCTTCCTATGTGACATCTTCATTAGACTGTTTTTCGATGTGATTCAGTATTTCTCACATAGATAATTTTAATGTGCAGAAGATGCACTGTCTTGTTTGCTGGCCTTGACTCAGCAAAATCTACAAACTCATACTGCCTCTTCAACTAGGTTTCGAGAAGCTTATTCCTCTGGGAGTTAAATAGTTTTACAAGATAAAGATCAAACTGTATGAGACACAGCAAAATATAGCCTTATATCTTTGTCAATGGATCTCTTATTATTTTATGATACATCACTGAAAATGATGACTATCACATCTTTTTCCGCTGTTAATATAATCACAGGATTTGACAGAAGGAATTTCTGGATTGCACATCTTACACTTTTAAATTCCTTTCTACTTGTTACATCATTCATAAGAAAATAAACATTTGCTATTAAATGCTGTGAGGCTTTAAAAAATATTATAATGTGCATCCTCTCCAGTTAATCTCTTTTGTATATACTTCCATTTCAAGCAGTATTAGTGCAGTTATCTACTGGAGGGGGCCAATATTGAGTACAGCTAATAAATTCAACAACTAACCTGGAAAGCAAGCTTAGATTTAAAATAAATACAATGACTTCCCACAGCTATCGTAAAGCAGAAGTTTTTCCTCCTTGAATAGTTTATAAAAGGAACAAGAAATTAATCTAACTCTATTGCATTTATTTTTATATTTTAACTGCTACAATAGTAAACAATAAATAGAAAAAAAAATGCAGCTCAGGGCATCTCTTCGAACAAGTAAAATAACATACATTAAAAAAATTGCCATGAAGAAACCCATATATCTTAAGTGTGCAATGAAAAGTAATAATCTATGAGATTTAGTTATTTGAAATTTGTCAATATTTTTTGTTTTGCAAAAATCCTGTTTTTTTCAGAAACCATACAACTTAATCTCTTTGCACTCTAAAAGGCATTTGCATGAGAAAAAGTATCGGAGTTAGAAACACAACTCAATTTCTTTTTCAATTATGAAATAATATTTTGCATCACAAAGATAAATGTATATGCAATATACATAAGAAAATGCATTCCTTAATGAATGCAGCACCACCTTGATTTACATTTAATATAAAGAGTAGTTTTTTCTACCTAAAACAAGATTCAGACAGCTGACAGATCCTCTATTTATCCTTTTTCAAATTTTCTTAAGCTTTTGTTACCAAATATTTCCAGTACAGAATGTGACAGATCTGGCTTTGTTCAGACAAATGGCATTACAAAGGGTGAACAGCAGCTGCAGTCAGAGCTGACGTAAGACTCAAGACACTATTTTATACAATGTTTCTCTTCCACTTTTTATTTTTATTTTCCTCCTTAGGGGAATAAACTTTGTCTAGAATTTTCAGCTTCTTTAAATGCACTAAACCAGACTTCCATGGTCTTGCTTTTCTATGGAACAAGAACTTTGCTATGGAAGTTTGAAAAGTTGTTTTTTTTTCTTTTGAGAAAGAATTCTTAGGAGTATTTTGCTTAGTTAGTGTCTTTGGATGTCTAAAAGATCAGTCTCATCCTGGATATCGAACAACATTTCCTTCATTCCCATAATTAGCAGTATAAAGAGAAGCTAATCAGATAAGCCTATGTACACCCACACTAATTTAGAATAGGCTTTCCATTTCCTTCTCAAAACTGCTACCTGTTCTGGGAAAGGAAAACCATAGGATGTTGGAATAGACTTTTCATACACCAAACAGCCCTTTCCATCCATCCATCTCTCTGTATATAGGAGTTCAAGTTCACCATGCCCGAAGTGCTGATCTCTATGTACAGCATAATGCCAGGAGCTTTCCAAGAGGGCAGAGTTTCAGCGCTCATGGGATGATATGTGAATACAAAATCCTTTGTTAAAGAAAGTCGTACTAAAATGTTCAAATGTTAAAGGAAGATGAAAAATTCCTAAAACAATTTGTAAGCAGCCAGACTAGATCTAGTGCTCTGGCTTGGATATCATTTCATAGAAAGAAACAACTGCTCTAAAACACAGCTCTCTATGAATTGGTATTAACACTTTACTGAGAGAAGTGATTCTATACATTTATAAGAATATGTAATAAGACTCAAAGAAGGGTGACTCCTGAAAGCTGAGGCCTTACATATTTCCTAATCTCATCTGTAGAGACAGGACTGAAACTTAGTATTTCAAACATCATTTATTCCCCATGGTCAGAAAATGTTGGAAAAATGGAGAAATTTTAACCAGTGCCTCATTATTAGGGTCTCCTTGTTGTGCCAGCAGACCAAGACAAAAGCTGCAGTAGTGCTTCCACAAAATAGAATTAGTTTTGTACTGAATTCAGACCAGATTTATGGCTCATTGGTTCATTCTATGATAACTGCACCGAAGTTGCTCAGGCAGCTGGAAAAACAAGGCATTACACCTCACCAGAACTATCTATGGTCATATCAAATCACACTTTTGAAATTCAAAATGCACAATCTAACCAACTCTTTGTGAAAACCAGGTAATGTGGCTCTTGGCTTCTGGATGGCAAAAGAAATTGCCTACACCATCGCATACTAACAACCCTCAAGCAGCTACAGGATTCCTTACCAGAGGAGGAGCATTCTCCAACCAGGTTTTAAAGAATAATAATACATTAGCAGACACACTAGGGGTGGAAACAGTAGAAGTTGCAACAGAATCTGTGCGAGACATCCCTGTGATTGTAACCAAGGTGACTTGGGACACCACTGGTAGACAAGTACCATTAGACTTTAATGAACTCCTATATGACATGGGATACCAAAGGACACCTGTGACTGCAAGGGTTACAGGGCTGAGGCTTATCAGAAGATACAAAATTAAGATGGTCTTTCAGAGAGGCGTGGACAACTATTTTAAAAGGCTGTAAAAGAGATGCCAGCTACTTCCAGTCAAACAGGTGGGAAACAGTGCTTAGACTGGTGAAAGACTACACCAGTAGAGATTGGAGACTGGCTGGGTGGGTGTGCAGCTGAGTGGCAAATGGGAAAGCATGAGAAATCCACACAGTGGTTTTTACTACTAGATTCTTTCACCTGAGATGGGGAAATACGAACTGTAATAGTCTTTTGGAAGTGTGTCTCCAGCAACCACAGGAGGTTTCATGTAGCCAAACCATGTCAGATGGGGAATAGCTTACTCTAGGAGCACGGGTGTGTGGGGTGAGAACGCTAGCTACCCTGTTGTGTGAGGATGAGACAACCCTGAAAACATATCTCATTAGCCAATGTGTTACTCAGACAGTAACAGTGTGCTGATCAGACTCACGACTCATACTAAAACCAGCTGTTCCAACTGTCCTGTCAAATCTGTCCAGGAAAATCTGACTACAGGAATACATCTACAAGCAAACTGGAGCAGAAAGGAACCTACCCCATTATGCAAAACTGAGAACTATTTAACAGCAGTCATGAAGGCAAGACCAAATACAATACAAGGGATACTCCTTGCTGTGTAAAATGAGGCTTCACAGGGCTGTTACAAACTTGTACTTACCATCTCCAGAGGGTGTGACTGGTGGAATTTCAAGTGCTCCCTTAGAAAAAAACTACCACACCAATCTCCTGGACAGACATAATTTCCATTATAACCATCACTGCTTTTGAAGTTTTATGTTTAAGCTACAAAGAGCTGTTTGCCAAGACCTACAAGCCCCCCTGAGAGGCTTAAGGAACACTCTGCAGTTGCACTGAGGCGTCTGCTCTAGGAACATAGCCCTTCTAGGGGATAAAACAGATTTCTACAAAGTACTGTGCAAGGAGCACAAGAGGTATGGTCACCTCTGGTAGGTGATATTAAGGTGTGTGATAAAAGGTTGATCTTAACCAGTGGCAGGAGCAATGGCAGACCTTGTAAAACAAATAACCTAATGGAGAGAAAGGAGCCTGCTGACCTGGCTACTGCCAAGGCTATCACAAGATCAGCCCACAAAAGGCCTATCTCCACAAACAGGAAGGGCCCAAATACCAGGCACAGAACATCAATAACCTAGTCAGAGAAACAAGCCCCCACCCCTGCTCCTCCCAGGGTTGTGACAAGAAAGCCACCATCCTTGTCAGCCATCAGGTGAAGCCCATCAAGATGAATCAGTGGAAAGGCTCTCCAGATCACCTTTCAGGCCAGAAGAGTTGCCAACTATATGGGGTGTGAAATTTGTTATGGGATACAGGGAAAAACATTTTGGGATTGTACAAGGGTTGTATGGGATGTTTAAGGGAGGAACCAAAGGTAGGAAAACAGAGAGACCAAGAAGGTTTGAGGAGTAAACTTGGGAAAACAGAGAGATAAGGGGGTAAAAGGGGATAAAGGTTCACATGTCACCGCTTGTCTGGCCCTGCTCTGCAACTGATCAGTGCAGTCCATCCTGCCTTCTCACCATTTCTAACTACTTTCCTGGGTGAGAGGACTCTCTGTATATGCATCCACGGAACTCTAAGTGACAGCTATTGGAGTTGGGACCCCGAGGCCATAGGTCCAGTAGTGCCAGTAACTCGCTGGAGAGGTGGGAGTGTGTACATCAGTGTGTTATCAACAGCCACTGTTAAGCCTGGCTAGCTGGGGAGTAGCATTAGATGCTGTGAAGTCAAGTATTGAAGAAGCAGTAAGCGTAGGTTGGACCATCAGAGATTGTGATTGGAGGGCACAGGAGATCCAACCCAGCCACCAGGAAGACCATGAGGTTGGTTGGTTGAGAAACATATTTGCACATGTGCGTGTGCCTATGACAGGGCACAAGAGACACACCGAAGAACATCTGAAGGCTAATTACCAGATAAATGGAGTGTGCAAGGAAATTATGGGAGAATTCCACAGTGTTTTGATCTCTGTGTGTTCATGTGTGCAGAGCTGGGGGACAGCAGCACCAATTAATGAAGGATGCACAGTGTGTGTGGTGTGGGTGTGTGAGGCAAATGGAAGTGCATGTGCTCCGGGGTCAGTTACTGGGGTAGACTAAGTGTCTTAGACCACTTGCTGCAAGATCCACAGTGTGCTGTGGAGAGGATTATGTGTATCTGTGAGTGATAGGGACTGAGCACCAGCAACTAGAGAGGGTCTGCAGGCACTGGGAGATTGCACTTCCAGGTACCAACAAGTGGGGAGACAGTGGATCCAGAAGCAACACCACTGCTATTTCTTGGGGAGATCCATCCTGTATATATGCATTGTACGTATTTTTCCACTCACATACTTTCATCCTGATCAGCCAGAGAGAGTATCAGGATGGTGCTGCTGGTGTTGTCTGTGCCCAGATGAGTGCTGAATGTTTCTATCTATGGTGATACGTGTGGACAGCTGTGTTTGTATGTACATGATGTGTGTTCATTTGCATGAGAATTACATGCCTACGCTCACTTCTGGTTCAATCAGAGTATAGGGAGCAGCATCAGCATCACCTCTAGCAAGCCACCAGCTCTGCAACCCCTACAAGTCTGTTCTGCGGATCTGGCTAGATGTTATTCGGAAGGCAGATATGAAATTGCTTTCCCCATGTTTTGAGTATTGCTCATGTTCTTTCTACCTCATTTCCAGCTAACCAGAAACTACAAAATGGCAGTTATTATAGCAACAAGCCTCAGCTAATACAGTTTCTCCAACAATAAGACATTAGTATCAAGGCATTTTCTCCAGCTTTCAGGCAGGTCAGAGCTACCATACTGAGTTTACAACTGTCTGCAAAATACTACATGAAATACACCCTGTGCTAGCAAGTGAAGTGTGCCAACAAATCCAAGAGCAAGTTTTTGTGTTTTTTTTTTTAAATTGGCAGTTGGAGGGCAGTACTTCCTCATACACTTTAAACAGCTGAAAGAAGCATTCCCACTTTCCCCGCCACATAGCAGTCATGCTCTCCCATCACATCCCACCCATGGGCTTCTCTCTCCCTTGTGCAGTGAACACAGTTGTGATGCGTGGATATGCAGTGAACAGACCCAGAGGAAGGAGACATCTTAAAACCAAGCTGGCAAAAAATAAACAAAACATAATTCATTTTAGTGCATATCATTTTCCCAATTAATTTCACACTTGCACCTGCGTAAGAGAAGGGTTGGTAAAGGTGTGGGAATGAGTGGCTGACTTAGGAGAATGACAGCTGTTCCCTTCAGCAGCAGTGTGGTCCAATGCATAACTAAAGAATACATGGAACTATAGCTTGAAGCACTTAAGACTTTCCCATAAGGTAAAGGAGAAACGACCAAGAAAGTACATCCATATAAAAATAAGCATAAAAGTTTCTGAGTCAAATGCAAAAAATAATTTAAATCATAGAAGAACTTGTAAGAGAGGGTAAAAATTCTACCTCAGCATATTGAGGGGGAACAGATTTTTTCATAAGAGACTCAGCTCTGGTACAAATCCCAAAACAGGACTTCTACATGCAGTCACTGATGGAGGAATAGGGATTTGCCAGGAATAAATCTTCCAGCCCAGAAATGTAAATCAGAAGAAGCAGCCTTATTTGCCACCTCGTATATTACTGAGAACACAAAACACCGAGAATGCAAATAAAGTGGAAAGAGATTAAAAGCCTGTATGGAGCTGGAGCCCACAACAGACTCCCATTAAAATATACTGAATTGTGCCTCTCATTGCAAGCTCACAAACCAAACCATCTCTCTCAAACAAGAGGAGGGTAGTATGGACAGGAACATAAGCAACACAGCCTCTAATAGCACACAAGAGCATCTCAGCTTTCAATGAGCATGCATGGTACCCCCCAAACCATAATCAGGAGCTTCTCACCCACAGTGAAATCTTCCAAGAAACAATGGACAATGCCACAGCAGGAAATCCTTCAATTGTGAATTTGCATCTAAATAAAATACCTGTTTGTATACGGAGTTGGACAGGGGGTGCAGGGAGATCTTAAGTGTTATTTTTTCAACAGTCTGTTTATAACTTGCAAAATAAATAAAACGTGTAAGAGATTTTGATGGCTGCAAACATGTATTTGGCAAAATGCCATACAAAACAATCCTAAATTAGATTTTGTATACATCAGTCTAAGAAAACAAAAGATAAAAACTTCAACTACTTTCTTTCAGCTAAAACATGGATTACCGTAGCTACTCATGAGGACAAGACTCAAAAATCCCAACCTATTCCAACAGAACAAGATGTTCCCAGGCCTGTTTTCAATTTAAGGGTGGGGAGAATGTTCTCAATACCTCTAAAATTTTAGCTAAGATACTTGAGATACTACTAGAGAAGAAGTCATTTAGCAGTTCAAAACAAAAGTCTGGGAGAAGGGTCAGAAATGTCTAGCTTCAAATGAACAGTGACGCTGAAGACATTGCCAAAGCTTGTCCACTTAGTTAAAAATAATATGAACTCAGGGAAAAAAGTCTAAATCATTATTTATTCTCAGAATCAAATAAAATTGATTTTTTAAATTAAATTGGCAAGAAAAATCTTATGCAATAGTCTAAAACTATTATTTTCTCTTCTTTGTTAAGAAACTTTGGTAAAAGACCCAATGGTTAAGTAACTAATTATGCAACTCCAAGTTGTTTTGATACACATAATGTAAACCAAATAAAAGAATCTTCCAGTCAAGTAGAAAAGTACCAGAACAATGAGGTAACCACTCTAGCATAAAATAGTCTATGTTTAGCAACTAAATTTCATCTTTTTTTTGTTACCTGTTGATATTTTCTTAAAGAAAAAAATCCTAGAACAAAAGAAGCCATGCCCAAGTGCCTGGAGTTTCCTCAATAAATTTAGAGACCTATGCAGTAGACAAATTAAATCCCCCAAATGACATAGAGCCCTGTATGTTAGGGAAGGTCTCGATTGTCTTAAGCATGATGATGATGGTTGAATGCTTATCGGTAATAATCAAGGGAAGGCTAGCAAGGCAGATGTCATGGTAGGGGTCTCCTCTGAGTAAGGATGAAAAGGTTGATAAAGTGTTTTACAGGTGGCTGAGTAAGGTCTGAGAATTTCTAGCCCTTGTTCTTGTACGGGACTTCAACTTATCATGTGTCTGTTGGAAATACAATACAGGAAGCAGTCCCGGAGACTCTCGGAATGCACAGAAAATAACTTCCTAACAGAACTAGTGACTGAGCCAGCTAGGGAAGGCTCTCTACTACACCTGCTGTTTGTGAACGGAGAAGGACTAGTGTGAGATGTAAAGGTTGGTGATCATCTTGGTCAAAGTGACAATGAGATGGTGGAGTTTTCAGTTCTTATGGAAGTAAGGAGGGAGGTCAATAAGCTACCTCCCTGGACTTCCAGAAGACAAACTTTGACATGTTTAGGAAATTGGTCGATGGTATCCTTTGGGAGGTAGCCTTCAAGGACAAATAAGTCCAGTAAGACTGGACATTCCTCAAGAGGGAAATCCTCACCGCACAGAAACAAGCTGTCCCTGTGTACTGTGAAATGAGACAGTGTAGCAGAAGACTGGCCTGGCTAAACAGAGCTTTGCGCAGAACTTAGGAAGAAAAGGAAAATCTACTGACAATGGAAGAAGGGTCAAGCAACTCAGGAGAGTGCAAGGTTGTTGTAAGGTTATGTAGGGAGAAAATTAGAAAGGCCAGAACTTAATCTGGCCAGTATCATCAAAAATAATAAAGAAGTGTTTCTGTAAATATGTTAATAGTAAAAGCAGGGCTAAGGAAAATCTCTACCCTCTACTGGATGCAGGAGGGAACCTTATGACCAAGGACAAGGAAAAGGCTGAGCCGCTAAGTGCCCATGTTGCCTCAGTTCTTATACAGCAATACCAGTTGCTACCTGAAGGTCCAGCTCCCTGAATTGGAAGATGGGGATCAGAATGCAGCCCCCCAGATCCAGAAGGAAATGATCAGTGACCTACTGTGCCACACAGATGTGCAC
>VWZY01005341.1:70381-85308 GCA_013399075.1 Chloroceryle aenea
TACCTGAAAGGAGGTTGGAGCAGGGACGTATAGCCACTTCTCCCTGGTGACTTGTGACAGGACCAGAAGTAACAGATGCAACCTCTGCCAGGGGAGGTTTAGGTTGGTTATTAGGAAACATTTCTTCACTGAAAGGGTTATCAGACATTGGAATGGTCTGCCCAGGGCAGTTGTGGAGTCGCCATGCCTGAAGGCATTTAAATGACATGCAGACCTGCTGCTTAGGGACATGGTTCAGTGGTGAGCTTGCAGTGTCAGGTCAAAGGTTGGACTAAATGATCTTGAAGGTCTCTTCCAACCAAAGACATGCTGTGATGCTGTGATTCTGTGAATATCCTTCACAGTGGTGTCCATAGTTCAATCTTACTAGGACTGTAATTTAAACAGGCACAAATAAGAGAGAAAAGTCAAATACCAAAAGGAACAGAGATAAAAATCCTGAACTTTGCTGGCATCAGAGAATCATTTGTCTTCTGAAGACTGCAGTGGTAACCTTCTGGTGGAGTCAAAATTCAACCACCTTGGCCTTGAATCTCATGGCTAGCTTCTTCTTAGCAGGTTCAAGTTTTCACTATTTTCAATTGTGTGTTGTTTAACATTGGCTTAATTTCCTGTTAAGTTCTCCCTTGAAAATTCATATGTGATACATTTATGGACTGAGCTACCCAGAAAGAGTTTTTAACTAAAGTGTTATAGTAGAATAAAATTATCCTGAGAACAGTGAACTGTAGTATCCTGCTTCCCCTGGGCACCTTTACCACATGGCAAAAAGTTATGCTCCTTTCTTCCCTTGCTTTTAGTGGGATTACATAAAAGAAATGACCCATCGCCAGAGACAAGGTGAGGATCTCCTTCCTTCCCTCCTCACTCAGCAAAATGGGACTGCCCACTGGTGGACATGCTATCCTGGGATGGGCTGAGGGTCCACAGCCTCATAGATTCTCAAGACCTGAAATGACATGTTCAAACAGAGGACTACGATCGAAATGATGGTTTACCTAATGGCACAACCTAGCAGGTGCGTTCCAAGAAAAGACAGGACTCCAGTCAGTTAGATACCAACACTAAGAAGAGGTTGCAGATAAAAAGACTGGATGCCCAGGAGACACAAGGCCTGCAGCTTCAGGGCCTCATTTCACAAGTTCTAAATTAAAAACTACTAGCTGGTGGTGTTCATTTTTAGTTATAAAGCAAAACCACTTCTGTTTACATGGCTCATGTCCTAAGCGACTCAGAAACTGCCTGGTTCCTTGTGCGTTACCATGGCACTGTAGATTAGCTGAGTTGAGTGTCTGGAGAAGGAGCGTTTCAGCAAAGACATTTGCCTCTGCAAACCATTTCACAAACCTTCAGTTAGATGATTTTCACATAGATTACACTGTAAACCTTGCCCATTTGCCACACAGACCTTTCCTCAAGGAAAAATTACTGCATGGCTGGAAGTCCAGCAACATTCCTTTTCACAAAACTGATCACTGTTCAGGACTTCATTTTTGAAGTCAAAATTTTATTTGCTGCACTTTATCACCTTAATGGTTTGATCTCCTCTTTCTTACATTTATTTCTATATAAGAGATTTTAAAGAAACATTTATTCATTGGTATATTACTTATTTCTTCATTCATATAAGACACTATGCCTCTAACAGTGGACTAATCCTAGGAGTTATTTCCAATAAAAAAGTATTATTCGACTGAACTGGAACACAGTCATTCATGAATGACAAAATACAGTGATACAATCATGAATAATAAGGCATTTTTTTCTCATAACATACCCATGAATAGACATCTAAGGCACTGTCACATTTACTTAAATTTTCAAATTATTACCAATTTATTTAGAATAAAATAGAGCTAAGGATTAAAAATCATATGTCATACCTAGCTTGGTGAATAGCTTCTACCCATTCATCTCCATCAGCTTCATCCTCACAACGGAGCTCCAGTGGCTTCTGCCCTTCGTGGCCAAAAAGAACGGTAAAGTAATGCTGCAAATTAGAACAAGAAAAAAAATGTTCAGAAACTCTTTTAAATAAAATAGATGCATAAAATTTTAAATAACAATAATGAAAAGAATTTAAACATGGCCCAAAGCATCGCCAGCCTCAGAGGATGTGTTTTAAGCTGTTAGTCATGAAAAATGGATTGAAGTTGAAACTGTATCCTTAACATATTCCCCTGTGTATCAAGGTAATAGCTTTCATGATACTTACTGTAAGTTATTGTTCTTAAGCTCCCACATACAAGAAAACAGAATATAATTCCCTAAGCAGCTTCTACAGTCAACTCTAATAGTGTGGCTATAGTGGGGTGTCTGTAGATCTTTTCCCCTTGCATTTTTCCACCTGAAAATTTTCTTAGATGCCATCATGGGATACCAAGTCTAGAACTACCACGGCTTTCTCACAAGAATGCAGACTGTGTTCTAGATTATTTCCAAACCCTTCAAAAAACACAAGGGAAGTGTCCCTTCTCATTCATCACATTCCCAAAACATTTTTGCCTTTCTTTCACAAAGTCTTATCTATAATTGTCAAAAATTGAAAACAGCATTTGAAGAATTGAAATTTAAAACAATCTTTTGTTTTCACAAGAAAACACTATTAACACAAGTAGAGTCATATTCTTCAAATGCCATTTCTTACATGAAGGATATTGCCCACAGTGGGTTCCACAGAACACAGTATTTAGGAAAGTTTTTCTACTTTAAGAATGTAGTAATAATAGTAATACCTCGTGCAGAGTGGAGAACTCTTAGTCATCTGCCTCAAACCTCATTTTACAAGGTTGGTCATTCACAGCCTTTTGCATAGCTGGCATACTAACCTACTGCCAGATAGCAAAAAGAATTCTTCCAGCTTAGATGAAAAAAGGTGAGAAAATATTCAATCTAAATGCACACCTGTAATTTGCATAGGTGACTTAAATGCATCCATTAGTAAGCCAGCTCTTTCTCAGGCAGAGAGACTAGTGAAGGACCTGCCCACACATAAAAACATCTGGTAATTAGGTCTGATGTGAATCAGCACAGTTAGATCTTACAGCTAACATCTCTGCAGCAAGTCACTCAGTTCTCTACCTCAAACTTCTCAACTCCTCTTCCCAATTATCAGGGCACTGAGTATAACCACATGTGGCAGCCGTTACTTTCTGGGGTCTAACAGCAAATTCCAAACTCGCTCTAGTCAGGAAGTGAGGTATATAATTTGTGTTCTCCCATGCCACTAGCCATTGTTACAGCAGTAAGAAACCTGAAGTGATGTCAACAAATATTCTGCTTTCCTTGTCAAACACGCAGTTCAGCTGAAAAGGCCTCTCTGAGCCAAACACAGATTAGGCAAATATAAACCACCTCAGAATTAAAAGCCATTTCCAAGACAGGAGAAACACAAGCATAAACAGAAGCAGAAGATGAAATTTTACCTACTGAGAACTGGCTGCAGATATTGTCAACACTGATCATGCATTTTGTCCACATAAAAAGAGATTATTTCAGCTATTTACTGGCCCCTTATGAAACATCTGGCAGCCTGCTAGGCATGCACAACACACAAGTCAGCTGCACAGTGTCCACAGAGCAGGTTCAATACGCCCCAGATGCACTGGATTCACTACACTGGCTCTAGCCCTGTCTGTGCACCTGTATTTGCATTAAGATTTGTGCCTGGGGACCTCACATTTACAAAAGCCAGCTGCCTCTGTGCATCTGAGTATACTCATATGTTTGGTGTCTTCTTGGGTCACACAAGTATGTATGATGGCATTCCATAAAGAGAAAACTATCCATTATATTAATTCACTAACCATTGTTACATCTCTACAAAACACCTTTCATACAGAAGACCACAAGCACTGCAAGATTATCGACAGACCACTGAAACAAAAACAAGTCAAAATTAGAAGCAGCATTCACATTTAACAGGCTATACAAAGAAGTCCAGGCTCAGATCCATTAAGTTTCAGAAATGAAACAACTTCATGGCACAAATGAGGAGAAATACATCATTACAAGGACAATAAAAACTGTAGCTTTTCAACAGTGTAAATCACTTAAACCTGAACGTCATGAATAAAAAGAACCATGTAATCAGGTCCATAGGATTGTTCATAGCAGTGACACATAAAAACTTTTATAACAATACAAGTGCAGTTGAAAACAACCTACAGGATGGTAAAAAGTGAAGCAAGATTATACACAAATGTGCCCTGTTTATTCACTGGAATATTCCTTTTTAAAAAGTTTATTTAAAGATAAATCACACTCTTCAGAGCTGCATTTTATGTAACGAGCTATTTGAGTTTCATGAAGCTGCTACACATAAAATTAGAATAAAGACACAAGTGTAGACAAGCACTGGAGTTAATCCCATTGTGTAGGGATTGAGGTTAAAGGGAGAGACAATTCTCCCTAGTTTTTGTTTTAAAGGGACATAATTTCAACCTCTTTTGAGCAAGATTTGCAGTAATCACATGTAGCAGAATTTAGACATAGGTGTGCAGTTACTCTGGTGATAGGTGTGATGTAAACACCTAGAGCAAGAAAATGTACATATCCAAACTAAAGTAGAACTGGACCCAGTGAAAACAAAAAGATTTATTCTCTACTTCCCATCAGCAGGTGTTGTCTGGCCCTTTTCAGGAAGCAGGGCTCCAAATGCTNTCCAATACAACCATATACTGTAATATGTATGAAGGCACCATCTTGACTGACAGTCACGGAAAGAACAACGGGATCAAGCTGCATCAAGAATATTGTTACCACTTCTCTGACTTGTATCTAGTGCTAATCAGAGTTTCTTCCTATGGTGAAAAAAAAGACTAAGGAGCAAGCCTACAGGTGCCTCTGCTTCAGAGAGAAGCCTGGCACAGGATTAAGACCCTGAGTTAAGAGAAGTCCTTTATCAGGGAACACTGATTATTATGCTGGGCTCCCCAGTGACAGCAGTTAGCATCTCATCTTTGTCCTTATGAAACTGCCTAAGTAATGCCTCTACCTCACATGGAAACTATAAAGGCCATCTCATATCCTTTCTCTTATCTCCTATCCCCTGGTAACTTATCAATACACTGTTTCATCAGTTACTCCTTTTCATCCCTCAGCATTCCTAGTAACCCAATATGTCTTTTCCATTTGTAAATTAGTGGTGATGCTTGCAACAACTCAGTTACTGAAACACTGAAGGACCCAGGAGAATGAACACTCATCTTCCCATGGTGGTGCTCCTGTCTGCAATAGGCAGAAAAGCTGCTACCCTAGATAATTACACTGCTTGACAATTCCTACTGCAAGCTCCTGCCTTCAGCTCCTCATAAATTTGGTCAGCTTTGAATGTCTGGATGAAAAAACTCATACTGGAGAAATGATGCATGCATCAGCAGTGGTTTTGTTATCTTACCCTTCCATCAGCACAATATATATGCACATTTAGATTATGTTTGAAATGACTCCAAGGTGACTACCAAATTTTGTTGTACTGTGGGCTTGTAAATGATTATAGTGTGGTAATAGCTACTTGCCATGAATGGCTTTTCCCTAAACTTTTGCTAAACCTAAAATAAATTTAATTCTTTCCATAATATACTATAAAAATTACTAATTTTAAAGCTCAAATGTGGTGTAAACTCATTAGATGCTATTTCATGATCTTTCAGTGACTTATTGCACGGTCTTGGCTTAATCATTCAAGCCAGGACTTTGATAGTAATTTAAAAAGAAAATTTCAAGTCAATACTGTTAAGAATGCAGATTATAAATGCAAAATAACTGTGAAAAGTTAGTCTTAACAGCCTTAACAGAAGTCTGTCTTCAATGCAAGGTATGAGAATGATCAATAATCTGCTCTATCTTTAAGGCTTATTTTCACTATCTGATGTTATAAGGGCCTGTTAAAAAAAATCTTCAAAACTAAAAAAGGTGTGAGGGGCAATTAATTAAAATTTAAGATGACAAAATACAAATATTTCTCATTTTTACCTCTAAACACATTTTCATTTTAGAATCTGGAAACCTGTACACAATCTCAAGCACTAGTAAATTATTTGGCAGGACAATCACTGCAGCAATTGATGACTCGTTCGTAACTCTTGAACGAAAAGCAGCAAATTGCAGTCTAAATCAAAGCAGCTTGTTCTATTCAAGGACATGTTGACTCATTTACTTTTCAGATGTGTTCTACTGACAGTGTTTTCCCCAACTTCTCAAATACAAAACACTATGTGTATTCCATATTTCTTACATCCTGGGAAAAGGGAAGGAAAAGAAGGGAATATGTTTGGGAGAAGGCAGCATCCCTAAAAAGGAACAAGTGCCAAAGGATGAGCGTATGGAGGTGAAGAAGATATCTGAGGTAAAAGACAAGAGAGCCTCCCTATCACTGTATCAGCAGCATGTTAGTGGGAAGGAGAGTATTGTGCCTTGCAAATGCCAGGCACGTGCCAGGATTGGGTTTTACCACATCTTATCTTGAGACTTACTGTGGCACTAGCACTGCCAGGAAAATTGTAGCCCACTGTTGTCAAATTAGCATGAAAATAGAATAATGACAAGAGGGTGAAAGCCATAATCATTAATAAGTTTCCCAAGAGATTTACAGAGCCAATAAACTTCTTGTTTGTATCACACCAATTAGTAGAAGCTATAATGAGAACAGGATTAGTGGATATCAGAAATAATATGATGCAATTGGGAAGGGTCAGTATGGCTTTTGTAAAAGAATGTCATCTCCTCTAAACACAATGGAGTCCTCTGAAGCAGTCAACAAACATTTGGGTTACTATGATACTGTTTTCAAAATGCTTGATAGATTTTTAGGGAAACGCTTAAGACTTACAAGAAAACCATCCCCTCACAAATAAAAAGGACAAAAAAGTCTGATTATAATTATAATTGATCCCTGATCAAAAGCTAGGAAACAGAGCTGGAATATTGGACCATCTGTCAGGTTTAGAATGGAACAAGGTCATTAGAGGACTTCCTCAGGGAACTGCATTGAGGACTGGAACAGGCATTACAAATGATGACAAAATTTGCTGATTATTCAAGATCATAATGTTGAAAACCTATTATGAAGACCTGAGTTACTGGACACTAAAACATGAGATGAAGACAGAGAGAAGAAGGGGGGTGTCCAGTAGGTCGAGAGTGGTTCTCCTGCCCNAGGGGGGTTGTGGAGTCTCCCTCTCTGGAGATGTTCAAGACCTGCCTGGATGCATTCCTGTGTGACCTGGTGTAGGTGATCCTGCTCTGGCAGGGGGGTTGGACTGGATGATCTTTCGAGGTCCCTTCCAGCCCTTAATATTCTATGATTCTATGAAAACCAAGGTATGCACATGCAAAGAGACATACATGAGGAAGAGACACACTCAGGAGTAAGATCCTGGAATAAGGTCCATGAAAACACCAGCCCAATATTCAGTCACTGCCAAGAAAGGCAAACCAGATTGACAGGGATGCATGGGAAAGAGAGTGAACAAAGCAGACAAGGCTGTTAGGCTATGGAACATCTTTAATACTGTGAGTAGTTTTTGACCTCTCATCACATAAAGGTAAACATAAAATGGGAAAAGTTCAGAAAAAGATAAAAGTGGTGTGCAAAGGCTGCGTATTTCCAAATCAGATATCCACACAAGGAAAAACTCGAGCTGACTTTTCAGTCCAAAGAAATCAACAGCTCTGGGGATAAAACATGGGTCTATAAAATCATGAAATATGTGGAATGGATGGATACAGATCCACTGCTCTTAAAAAAAAATAAATAAATTATTAAATTAACATCAAAGAAACCAGCTTCAAAACAAATAGAAGTACAACTGGTAGTACACACTGGTGTTGGTCCTTGACGAAGGAAGTAGTAAATGCAGTAAGTGTTGCAGAGAGACTAGAGAGTTCACTGTACAGAAATCATGGGTACAGAACACAAGAAATTCACATATTCAAAATTCAAACAGTCCTGAAGCTGAAAATAACTGGAAGCTTAAAGTTTTCTCAGAAGAGAAGGAAAAACTAAAATATGTACCTAAGCTGGTGCCTTCCCCAGCATGGCCTCATGGCCACAGTGTGAGATAGGGTATTACTCAGGTTGCACCTTTGGTCCACTCAGATAAAGCCTTTCTCATAGTCTCACAGGAGCTAATTAAAACTTCATTTAATGGTATGTGAGTCTTTTTAAAACCTTGAAATTGCTTCACACTTTATTATAAAGCAGATACACTGGCACAGTCCATGAAGTACTGGCTCTTATTACTTGTCTTTTTTTTTTTTCTTGCATATTTTGACTTTGATTCTGCAAAAAATAAAGATGCAAATTGCAAAACTGGTAGAGAGCCACTACAGTATTTCAGCTTCTGTGTTTCTTTTTGGTAGCACCCAAGAATTACAGGGTTTTTTAAATAATCTTAATATTGCTTCATCTCCTCTAGAAGATAGAAATCTGTTATTGAACAGGACTACACAAAAAAAATACTTCTAGGGAAAATGAAAGCTGCTGTCTTAAGAACACATTGGAAGGCATTGTTATGTATCTCCTCCTCCCACACTGAGGAGATTCCAAGATGGGTTGTAGTATCCTGGGTTTGTTTTAACACTGTCCAAATATACCATGTGTATACATATATATACACCCTGTATTATATGGTGGATGAGATAGTTTGATGTCTTCTCTCTTTAACCAATATTGGATTAATCAAGTTACAACCTGCTGTGTAAAATCTATTCTGGCATCTGACAGTGAATCACCTCCCTGAGCCATTCTGCAAATATTGTTTAGGCCAAGAGCAGCAGCATTCTGAGGTCATTGAATTTAAGTATGCAATCAGTGGTTTTGGACCTAGGAAGGATATACATAAATGTACCCTGATTTATAAATTCTTACTATATTGGTACAACAATACCATACACAGGTTGCATGTAAATGAGAAATCAAGGAATATACAAATGCCACTGCAGACCAATTCTCCTGCAACTGTTGACTTGCATCAAAATTATGCCACATTACAACGGTTATTACATTTGTTTTCATGGATGAGGGAATCAGGCTAATACAGCCCCATCTGCCATATTTTCAGTGCAGATCAATTGTACTTCAGCAGTAGTTTATCAACAGGGAAAAATTCTGCCACACAAAAGGAAATCTCACAAAGTAAAGCCTACAGGAACTGATACAACACAGTAAGCACAGCTAAATTATTCACTGCTAGTAAACAGAACATGGATACATACCATCATCTCAAAATGCATTTGGGACTGTCCAGTGGGGCTTGCCTGACAGAAACCATAAGCTGCTCTCGAGAAGGCTGCACATTACCTAACCACAGGACTTTTTCCCTCTTCTCACAACATTCATTACTGCTACTGTCTCTAGTGCCTTGCCCTGAACAGAAATAAGGGACGGGACTAGAATTCAGGACAGTCAGGTGAAGTGTCTCATTTTATTGTGAACTCTGTATAAGAGACAGGTCTCCTAAAGGCTTTTTGGCAACCAACCTGGAACTTGCACTGCATCACCATACTTGAATCTGACAGAGCACTCCATGAAGCTGCTCATTTAACTTTTTAGTGACCCGAAAGGCTGCACACCAACATCAGTATATTCACTATTATATTCACACTCACAGCATTCCCAGAACTGCTGCCTTCTCACATATCCTTAGCCTCTCCTCCCATGTGCAAGGTCCTCTGGGACCGACACATACATCTCTACGTCCAACTTCCTTAGGTGACTGATGCGGTAGCTGCACCCTGAAGATAACTTTCTACAGACTGAATTTCTGTGAAAGTGAAAGCTATTAAATATAAAACACAGCCTACCAAACCTCCCTAAAGCAAGGGACAGACAAC
Source organism: Chloroceryle aenea (assembly GCA_013399075.1). Classification (NCBI taxonomy): domain Eukaryota; kingdom Metazoa; phylum Chordata; class Aves; order Coraciiformes; family Cerylidae; genus Chloroceryle; species Chloroceryle aenea. Next base: position 80,219 of record VWZY01005341.1, read on the forward strand.
ATTTCTCCCAGCACCTTCTGGTGTAGGTAACCTTCTGCTCACCACTGTATGCCCTCAATCCCATTACTAGGATTCTTACCTTCTCTCCTGTGGGTCATCAGCTGCCTTTCTATTTGGGCCAAAGAGGTAGGAATGAACAGTTAAGTTAATTCAAAATCTGGTCCCTTGTCAGGAGGGTCCCTTGTCAAGCATGGCATAGCTAAAGGGAATCAAGATTACAGCCTTCCTCATAATGAAGTACAATACAGCTGTATTAGTATTAGCTGCGCTGTTCAAAGTGACAAAGAAAGGACAGATGGGGAAAATAGAAAGAGACAATGGGGAATACTGTAATCAGTGTCAGTTTTGTGTATTTTTCAGGAATGTGACTTTTTGTGTTTTGTTAATTTTCGCTCTGCCTCATTGCTTCACCATTCTTAGCAACCCTAACCTTTCCCCATGTACTGACAGACTTTTCCTCCTTGTCCAAACAACAGCAGGAGTACCTGCCATCCAACTTTCTTGCCTGAAATCTGATGACACAGCTCCTCCACATGAATTCAGAATTAAACTATCGTAGCATTTGTTTTGCCTCACAAAAGACATCCCCGTATTTTAATTAAAAGATCAGACTTTAAAGGCCAGAAGGGACATTTATAAACTATCACTTATGTAGTACTGGCCAGGAAAATCTCACTAGACAGCTCCTGCATCAAATATACAAGATCAAGGTGAGACATGGACACTTCTTAATCAATCCTAACATAAGAAGTATTCAAAAACCCATCTGAGACCATGTTCCACTGTTCTAGGTATTAAATTACCCTCACTACTAAAAACATGCAGCTTCATTTTATATAACAAGTAAGCAGGTAAATAATGAAATTATAATGGGCCTTAGTTTTTAAGATTGTGTCCATACAGTGTGTATTGCAAGAGTGGCACCCGAGCTTCTCAGTAACCAAGTAAGAAAAAAAGAAAGAAAGAAAGAAAGAAAAACAAAGGTATAACTACTCCAAATCATACACATAAACAATTTTTATAGAGCAAGTAATTTTGAAGTATTAATTTCCAGGAAGCAGATTAATTGGCTGGCTTCCTAATTATATTCTGAAGATGTGCGAACACAGAATTTGTCATTTTTAAAGCTCTTTACAGACAGTAACTAATCTTTTAATTCCTCTGCAAGGTAAGAGTTATGGTGCCCATTTTAGACATGAGGATATGTGCAAAGATGCCCAAATATAGATCTGCTGTAAATGAGTTCAACTCAAGATAGCTATAAACAGAGCTTCTCTCCTGAAGTGAGCCAACATACGATAGGGAAGCAAGAATAAGAAGTCAGCACATCCTAAACCTTGTTACATCTCTGTTATATATAGCCATTTCTAACTATAAACAGTTTCAGAAAAAAAAAACAAACATTCAAAATTTCAAGCAACTGCAGTATTTTGGGAGAAGAGGGATGAGATTGGTAAAGTCACCCACCAGCACCAGAGATTGCCAGGGATCTTATGGAAAATAAAGGACCACTGCAAAGAGACACAGTGTTTCCAAAACTGCCTATCAAATCTAAATGATTTTATGACATGAAAAAATATCTTTTTGGTGCTCCAGCTGAGTCAGACCCAATATACTCATATACTTTGATAACAGGATAGAAACATTCCACATCTTTTAGATAATGGTTTTAGAGAATGATTTTGGTTCCCCTAAAATTTGATTGTGAATGGTCTGCTTTTAATCACAGTTGTCATTCCAATATTATTAATTGAGGGTTGTAAAAAGAGTTATGGAAGTTATTAAAGGTAGTAAGCATAATCTATTTCTTAGTCTTACTCAGTGCTGGTGTCAGGGGCAAATCCATATTTCTAGTGACACATGGCCACAGATTTTTCTGGACTGCAGTTAACATCCATTGGCAGGACCTACCCATTCAAACACCAAGAACACCTTAACTGAGCCCCTAAGTGTCAGTAAGTTTCCTCCACCCCAACGGCAATAGTTTCAAAGACACCACAGTAAAAGGCTGCCTTAATGAGGGAAATGAGAAAGCAAACATTTTCCCAACTGATCCCTAGCTGTTTTCCCTCTTTGGAGCTACAGGTTTCCTCCACTAAAGAAGTTACCCAAACACCACAAGGTTCATTAATACAGGAGTGATAATAGCTGTAGCTTGCTTTGAGGAGAGTTTGCATGGAGGAGAAAGGCTCATGAAAATCCTTTGAGAGAGAAAGATGGTATGTCATGTCCTCAACTCTATAAAATCTTTGCAAGATAGAGGCATCCTGGCAAAACATTTTCAAGCATTATTTGTCCCACTGCCCCATTTTGGCTACAGATACATATTTCATTATCAATGCCACCTCTTCAGGGAAACGGAACTTGTACAACTTATTCTAATAAATGTTGCCTTTATCAAGCTGTGTAATATGATGGTAGGCATCTCCTCCCTTCAGAGATGATATGAACCGAGCTGTGTGAACCAAAACTATCATTTGTGTGCTAGTTTTTAGCATGTGTAGAAAGAAAATGGCCATAAAGCAGATATACCAAAAGGATTTGCAGAACTACTTTCAAAAATCTTTTTACTGATAATGCACTTTCAGAAACTGTTTTTTTCCTCTTGAAGCTATATAATAATTCTGGGTGTCACACAAGCAGGTAAAATGGTTTTCTTGCAAGGTGTATTTACTAAAGGATTTATGATAGAATAATTGAAGAATCTTTTTATTCATACTAGGCATGAGTTTCTTTTCCATTTCATGAGAGTATTCTTGCACTGTATTAGTTAACAGTGACCTTTGGAAGCACCTTTCTAATAATTTGAGACATTTCCAGATGTTCCACAACTGCTGGATCACATCACCATTTGAGCAGTCTCGTCACAAGCGCTTTAGAGCTCTCTTTTATATTACTCAGGATACAATGCATGCAACATGGTTTCACTCTGAACAATAGAGTTTTTTAGTGAATTTCATATTACATATATTTAAAATAATACTGTTTTCCCTTACAGACATTCTGAAATACTTTCTGCAGGAAGTTAGCAACAACTAGTGCAGGCTCATAACAAAGCTGCCACTGAGAAACCGGAGCAATTCTAAGAGGGCATCATCATTTTGGAGAATACAGATTTGCAAAATAGTTGAAAAACAGAGGGTGGAAAAGTACAGACATCAAAAAATAAAAGAAAAAAATAAATTGTATGCAGAACAACAAGATTTTATGTTCATCTTCCACAAATACAGTATTTTAGGGTCTGCCTTCTTATGCAACCTCAAATTTTGTTTCCTATGTCAAGCCACATCCCCAGCAGTGATAGCTTTCTCAGACTAACCTAAATAAACAAACAGATTATGAGTTCCTGAGGAAGATAATTTTTGAACAGGAAAAACTTCCTATGATGGTAGTGTGCTTGCTATTCCACAACAAACCCTATGAAGCCTTGGCTTGAGAAGTGCAGAACAGCACCCTGATCTTTCCTTTGCTGTGGGCTAATGGCCAAATGTTACTGATTTCTTTCCAGTTTGACAGAAATGTGCAATTCATTAGGTCTTGATCTTGCCATACAATCAAGGAAACCTTTTTTTATTTAAAAAAAGCTCTGCTTTCTTCTATGTACACTGCATACACTTTTCATAACAAATTTCTGAAAAATCTACAAAGGCAAATAAAGCAGAACAAATAAAGCTATTCTACTAGCGTTTCTCAAAATTATATTAATGATGCACATTTTTTATGTAATGTAATGCTAAAGCCTGAATAATCAAATGATGCAATTCAATTTGCTTTACATTTCATTTTCTATTTCCACATAAATGTCTCTTTATATAACCAAAATTTCTTTTCCTGTCAAAACATAAATTGCCTCTTTTTTTTTTTTTTTTTAACCAAAATGTATCTCTTTTTTAGAAAAGAAACACACAGGAAAATACCACCACATCTTTAAGCCATCAGTTTCAACCAAAACATCTGAGAAGCAGTTCCTCACCACTAACTGCATCTAAATACAAACAGTTTCTGTTCTTGGGGTTTTGGTTTTTGTTTGGGTTTTTTTTGTTGTTTTTAACTCACTGGAATGTATTGTGGGAAGACTATGCCAGAAATTCAATTTCTCTTCTCAAAATTCTGTCATGTTTGGAGCTTTGTAGCCCACATGAATATTATCCTTTTCAAAGGCACAGAAACCTACAACAGCGTGTAAGGATTGAAAAGATACACAGTTTTGCCACTGGTAGCAAGAAAAGTGGCATTCCCTGTTCCAGGGCAACTATGAAAGAACATAATTTTCTGCGCTAGCAGGCATAAAAGGCATGTCGAAATACAGTAGGAAGTCAGCCACAGTTTTCAGGTCAGTCAAAATCCTTGCCCACTTTTCTTAGTGAAAACACATTTTTTCTGTAGCAACTGACAAAAAAATCCTTAAGTCACCTTTTCTTGAAGAATATTTCTAATAAGAGAAAAATAGTGCTCACATCTTCTACTTTGATTTACAATGGAGTTGGGCAAGGGAGGGGTGGGGACTAGTAATGGGGAAAAAAAAAATGAACTTTCTATCTTACAGGAAATTCTAAACTTTTTGTTATACCAAGAATTACTAAGAAACATAAAATCAGAATAAAATAAAAGCTTCTAACACTGTGTGTAATCAAACAATTGTGACAGATCAACCAAAACCCACTTTCTTTGAAGCTTGTTCTGTATCAGCCTATCTGTGCTTAAAGGGAACTGTAATGCAGGTCCTATCCCATACAGGTGTACTCCTTATCCAAACTATATTGCCATGATGGATCTATGGTCATGTCTTCCAGCACACACAGCTCTCAACTGCAGTGGAAGGAGTGAGGAGTTAAGATGTATAAGGCAAGGTGAGAGGCATCACATTTGGCTTCTTTTGAGCCACTACAGTACTATAGACCAATGGAGCTTAATGCAACTAATTTCAAAGTCAAACATTTGCCCAGGTGGCAAAGAAGGCCAATGGCATCCTGGCTTGTAGTAGAAATGGTGTGACGAGCAGAAGTAGGGAGGCGATTGTCCCCCTGGACTCAGCACTGGTGAGGCCTCACCTTGAGTACTATGTCCAGTTCTGGGCACCTCAGTACAAG
>VWZY01005341.1:90212-100806 GCA_013399075.1 Chloroceryle aenea
TGGGAACACCATGGGAACAGAACAGAAAATGGCCCTATGCCATAATGTATATAAATGTCGAGACATTATTTTCAATGCTAAATACACCTGTATTGATACTACCAGCTGATTTGTTTGAGGGACAGGATGCCATAAAGAGGGACCTGGATAAGCTGGAGGAGTGGGCACCTAGGAGCCTCATGCAGTTCAACAAGGCCAAGTGCAGGGCCCTGCTCCTGGGTCGGGGCAATAAAGGGATTGAGAGCAGCCCTATGGGGAAGACCTTGGGCAAATGGTGAGTGAAAAGCTGGACATGATCTGGCAATGTGCAGTCACAGCCCAGAAAGCCAGTTGAATCCTGGACTGNAACTCAGAAAGGACAGGGCAGAGCTGCAAGTTACACGGAATGGCAACAAAACAAACTGAAAGATGTAGAATGCCTGTCCTTGCCCTCTGCTTGATCACCACAGTGTCTCCTGTTTTCACCGTAAACTCCACTTGTATTTTCCTGGATGATGGCACTGATGTGATATGACTATGTGCATGTGTGTGTATGAAGCTCTAAGGGACATCAGCTGGATGACAGACCACAGGTCACGTGAGTCCACGTGTCTGTGGTGTCATCAACTGGATTGAATGTGACTGTTAATGAATATCAAGCCACACCGTCAACCAAGCAGGAGAAGGCACCTGAAAGCCAACCATCAATACATAACTATGTCTGTGCTGCATAGGTAGAGTCTCTATAAGTGAGAGAACTGGAGGAGTTAAGATTCTGAAGGGGAAAGAACATCCAGGCCAACTACTGGTGGGGACATAAAGTGCAGGGCTCTGTAGAGAGACCCATTCAAGTGTTTCTGTGTATGAGCTAGCTGTGGGTCAGAGGACCCAAGATCCAGACGCAGGACGAACTGTGTTTAGGCCATTTTATGGAGGGATGCGTATTGCAAATATGTACAGTTTCCTACAGACCTTCATCTTGATCAGCCAGAGTAAGAAACAGGATGAGGCCACTGGTGCTATTTCTGTTTGTATCAGTACTGAGAATTTCTATTTGTATTGTAACTCAAGTTTTGCATGTGCACTGCTGCATGAAGCTGTGTGACCTGGTACTGGTCAGACATGGCAGCATGAACCTGTGGGAGATCAATCAGCCCTGAACAGTACAACATTAAGGTGTCGATTAAAAATCAAAAGGTATTTCTTTACAAGATATAGTGAGCCCTCAGACTACTTGCAAGAGCCGCTGTAGACTTTAGAAGTAAATATGTAGGGATTCAAAAAGGCATTTGGCAAGTCTGAGAGGAAAAATGGCTATTAACTGAAAAGGCATGAACTTCAGCTCAGGGTATCAAGATTGCAAATTGCTAGAGCATAAGACAGCATTTGTGGGAAGCAGCACACATGCCCTGTCATGATACACTTATCCATCCTTCATCTGTCAACACTAAGAATATAGAGATTGGATTCAATGAACTCTTGATCTATGGCGGTTGGGCCTACACTGATGAAGTCAATACTCAACTCTTGCTACTGCTACAAGAATTAAGTGAGTGTTTTGTAAAATGAATGATGTAACAATTATGAATGGCATTATTAAGTCTGATTTATAGCATAGTGTTGATAATTGAAGTGTGCCACCTCTTCAGAAGCTGTCTGGTGGTCTCAGTTGCTAAACTTTTGTGAAAAGGTACTCTTAGGTACCATAATGATTAATCTCCTCGTCCACAGAGCTAAACCAAACACATGGTGTTTTGCTTTGAGTCATGTAAATTCAACCAAGTTACATAGCTTCGCTGGTATTTCTGATCTCACTCATCTTTCAGGCTAGGAAGTCAAGATGTAAACATTATGTGGTTACATTAAATTGCACCATAACGCATCACTACAGAAACAAAGCAACCCTGAGCATTTCTCTAAATACAATAATGTCAAAATTCTTTTGAATATATTGTAGCTAAGTACCTTAATGGCCCGAATGCCAACATAGTCTCAAGAAACCAGCAAGGGTTCACACTGAACTGAGAGAAGGCAGCAGTACATTGAGACAAGGGTACATCACTTCAAACACAGGAATCAGAACAGGGACCTCAACGATTTATTATTTATTGTGAAATGTTTAACTAGGTAAGAGTGCCATAACTGTCAGTTACCTAATGTTCTGCAACCATCAGAACATCTCAGGCGAGGCACCAGCCATCAGTTTCCAGATCTAAGTGTAGGTGTGTGACTAGGAAACCAATTTTAATGCAGGTTTTAAAGACTTTTTTTTTTTTTTTTTAATACATTAGAAGATAGTATATACTTAAAGCAATCCCATTATTCCTGCTGCCTGTCAACTGATTCTGGAAAACCTAGTTGGCTTGCTACTAATGTGGTTAACCATACAGGAGATGCATAAACTTTATTTTAAAACATGACCTGCGTTAGGGATAGAGAGGTTACATACTGATTTAAAAAACACTAAGCAACATTGAGATTGTGATAAGTGCGAAGTACAGTAAGTAGGAATAACACATTTGGAAGGGCGTGATGGTAAGAGTTATGGAGGTGAAACTTCATAAAATACATTTAATGAAGTACATTTCAGGATTGTAAGCGATGGGAGAGGGTTAAGAAGGTGTACTTTGGAGACATAACTTTGGAATTTTCCAGAAGTTTGGGGTTCACTGCCATGCTCTGTGTATCATTATTTTTTACTATCTAATAACACTAAATGTAATAAATTTTATGTAATATTTACTAATATGCAAAATATTATATTTATAAAACACAGACCCCAGTATTTTCCAGCTTCAAAACCAGCTTACAACAAGTATCAGCAAATGTTTCCAGAAGTTAAGCTGGTGTTACTTAACCAATACATAAGATCAATTAATTCAGCATGTTTTTTTTAAAAACAAGTATTTCAAGTGTTAAGGACATCCTCAGAGAAGTTCTCAGTAAAAACATCAACAACAAAAAAAGTACATCTCTCCATGCTTCAGAGTCCATACTGCATATTTTGTTTTACTGATCAGAAGGAATTTTGCTGTCTACTCTGTGTTTATGACACTAACAGGTGCCAACACTTCCATTTAATCCAATCTGGAATGTCTGCTGTATCTTACTGTGCCTTCCTGTGTCTATGTATGGTAAGCTAAGCATGCCTAGCTCTAAGACGCCTACAGTTACACAGCTTTGGCTCCTCCACATACAAGCAGTATCTTCTAATTTAGCTTCTCTGAGTATTTAACAAGAGGGCATTGAAATTAATTAAAGCTTTCTGTACACCCAAAGGCTGCTACAGGTTTTAATGCATCAAGCCTGCTAAATAAATTTTCTGTTACTGTCTGGGAGGAAGAGGTTATATGCTAAGGGTACCTTGATATTTTTGATGACATACATAGAAACATTTTACCCACACTCTCCCCACCCAGGAACAGGGCTGAACTCACAGGCTGCCCAACAACAGAATGATGACATCAAAGCAGCACAGGGGTAGGAAGGCTCTGACCAACACGTGAATCCATTCATCACAGAACAGTTTACAATACTGCATATTTCCACAGTTACATGGTGGATGCAACTTTAGGAACAGCTAATGTCATCTGCGTAATAAAAAAACCTGCAGTTATTCTTGCCTGTCAAAGAGGACTTATTAAGATGGTGAAAGATCAAAGACTTCTAAATACAGCTACCTGATGGAGGAAAAGGGGAGAGAATGAAAGAGAAGAATTAAGACTTTTTTTAATGCCAGTCTTGCTTTTCTGGTAGAAGACATTTTTATAGTCTACTGACAGCTACAGCCATAAAAATTTGTTCTATGAGACAGTTTTTGTGAAGAGATATACCCACCCTCAGTGATAAAATGGGTTTTAAGTATCAATAAATTAGTTGCTCCCTTTTAAGAAAAAAAAAAAAGACAACACAAGAAATAAAGTTATGTCATGCTGTTGTGCCACACTGTTATCACAAACTTAAAAACAAGAGAGGTTGCCAACAATTCTAGGCTGAAATTTTCCATATTTTCACCTTAGTAGCCTTGTGCTCCTCTCAAAACGTACCTGGAAAACTGCTGGTGTTTTAGCAGATGTGACAAACTCCAGCATCCCAAATAACAGCTAGAAATTAACACTCGCAGACATTGTCTGCATGAATATTCCGTAATAAAAGCTGCAGGTCATATCTACAATACATGCAGAACTAGATACTGTTAGTAATACAAGCATTACTCAGTGATAATTAAATCATTTGCTGTAGCTACATCCAAGGGTTTTTAAGAGGGTAGGGGGGCAGCCTGATTGAAACAAGCTTTTTTAACCAAATGAGTCAATTACATTTGTATACACTTCTTTGGAAGCTCCCAAAACTCTCTTCCAAATATGTTTTCCATTAATTGTCCACATTTCCCACAGCACTCCACCCCACTCATATCCTTCCTGACCTGGGTTGCTTAAAAATAACCTTGAATCAAGAAAGAACATCAGGAAATATAAATGGAAATGGCAGCTGATCAACCCCTAATAAAAGGTACATGGTATTAAAGCAGATCAGGCACCTGGTCCCACTTGATATATTTAGAAGAGTCTAAACTCTGAAGTCACTTAGTTTAAATAATCCACTCCAGTGAAATTGTACCAGATATACACGTGAGAAAGGAGAGATGCTTATTTATGTGCTTTTGATGTAAGAATCAGCACTCATGTATTTTTCACACATGGAGTAGGAATAGACTCTTATAATGCTTAGCTTTGCTTGACTGTTCCAGTTTTATACATTATGCAGCTTCACTACCAGGTATGTATTTCCCAAATATATCCTGTGAGTAAAGACTAAAAAATAAGAAAAAGTCACCTGAGTAAACAGTACGAACAAGTAAAGGATAAGGGTGAAACTCAGGAAGAAAAAGAGTGTGACACACACAAGAGCCAACACTAGCCCTTCTGACAGCTGCTTGAATATACTGAAGCCTGTACCCTTCTGTCTCTATAATGAGTATCACCTGAAGAAGATCCAAAGTTACGTTACATTTCCTAGGGTAGCAAAACTATGTATTTTGTAAATATTGCTGTTTGCCACAAGGAGAAAACAAAAGCAGAAAAATGCTGAATTATGGATATATTCCAGGTACCTCCAGAGAAGGAAAAAAGGCATCAGCTTTAGTTAGCAACAGTTAGATCACATTCTGCTCATTAGCACAGAAAGTTTAAAGTTAAGTTTTCTCTAGTTGCACAATTTTTTCCTGCTACAATTTATATGCTTGCCAAACCAGAATGACTACTTCAAATTTAAATCAGATGGGAAATGATTAAAAAGAAAACAACCTCCCTCACTCCCCCAGAAAACAGAAAAGAACTGAAGGAGAAAATACATGCCACATACATGCTGTACTAATATGTACAAGAAGAAGAAAGAAAGAAAAAAAAGAATTTTCATCCTTTTACTTCTCAGAAAATGCTTAGAAATTTTCTGAATTTGGAATTTTATTATGGTTCTCAGTAACACATCAGCTAAAATGCTGAGCTAATAGTAAATTTCTTCCAGAGAAAGAAAAGGAAGACTAATCATTGTGCAGCAACTTAAGACAATGTCCTGCCATATCTATCTATTTTCACCTGTGATTTTACTTCCTGACACCAAGCAGAGAGGAACATGGAAGAAAGCAAAGTGGGAAGCCTTGAAGATTCATCTTACAAAAAAAAATCCTACTATTTGGGCCCATAGCTCTGTCTTAGAACTAAATGTCCTGGGAGTTTACTTGTCATGTAGACCTGGTCATTTGGCCAGTTATCTATGCACATCACTGTATATTTCTTTAACCAATACTGTCTACAGTGATGATGTTATTAGAGACAGCATCAAAGACTTTGATATAAAAAGTCATGGTAAAAAAACTCCACTGCTTTCCCCTCATCCACTAAGTCAATCACCTCATTGTGGAAGGCTATCATGTTGGTCAAGCATGATTTCCCATCAGTCCCAAGCACTTTCTCATCCTCATGCGTATGAAAATGCTTTCCAGGAGGATTTTCTTCATCAGCTTCCCAGGGGCTATGGTGAGACTGATTGGCCTTTACTTTCCTCTTTGCTGTCCTCGAAGATGAGTGATATCTACACTCTTCTAGCCTTCAGCTCATTGCCATGACCATTCTACAGCCTTCAAGCCTTCAAGTCTATGACATAAGGTTCACTCAAACAAAAAGTTTGGATACCACTGGAGTGCATTAAGACATCATTAAATAATATGAATGGATTCATAGTCAAACAGACTTGTGTTCCTGAGTCACTCAACAATTCAGAAAATTTTGAGTTTTTAAATTAAACTGGAGACCTTTATAGAAAAAAAAATAAATCTATTTTTACTGCATATAACTGCCATATAGAGAATTATAGTAAGAACCAGTTGGAGCAGGTTACTCAGAGCTCTGTCTAACCTCACCTGGAATGTTTCCAAGGATGGGGTATGGACCAACTCTCTGGGTAACCTGGCACTGTGCTTCACCACCCTCAGTGTAAAAAATTTCTTCCTTATATCTTAGTCTAAATCTACCCTCTTCTTGTTTAAAACTGTTACCACTTATCACTAAAGGCCCTACTAAAAAGTCTAGGCCCCCTTTAAGTACTGGAAGGCTGCAGTAAGGTCTCCCCTGAAGCCTTCTCTTCTTCAGGCTGAAACAACCCCAACACTCTCAGCCTGGCCTCATAGAAGAAGGGTTCCAGCTCTCTGATCATTTTTATGGCCTCCTTCGGATCCAGTGCAACAAGACCATGTACTTCTCGTGCTGAGGACTGCAGAGCTGGGTACAGTACTCCAAGTAGTGGCTCACCAGACCAGAGTAGAGGGGCACAATCACATCTCTCAGCCTTCTGGCCATACTTCTTTTGATGCAGCCCAGGATACAATTCACCCTGTGGGCTGTGAGGGCACATTGCCAGCTCATGTCCAATTTTTCATCCACCTGTATCCCAAGCCCTTCTCTGCATGGCTGCTTTCAATCCCTTCATCCCCCAGCCTGTGCTGCTACTGAGAATTGACCCAATCCAGGTGCAAGATGCTACACTTGGCCTTGTTGAACCTCATGAGGTTCACACAGACCCACTCCTCCAGCTTGTCCAGGTCCCTCTGGATGGCATCCTGTCCTCTGGCATGTCAGGTGCACCACTCAGCTTGGTGGCATCTGCAAGGGTATATATGATCCCACTGTCTGTGTCACTGATGAAGATTTTAAACAGCACTGGTGCCAGTAGAGATCATTCAGGGACACCATTTGTCACCATCTGGACATCAAGCTGGTGACCACTACCTTCTGAATATGAGCATCCACTCAATACTTTATCCACCAAACAGTTCACCTACATATTTCCAATTTGAAGATCTCACACTCTACCACAGAGGTCAAAAAGCAACAGTAAAGATAAAAATCAAAATTACTTTCAAAATTAATTAGAATTTCTGTGTGACCTTTGCAAAGCAAATCATTAGAGCTCTTTTTGGACATGCAGCTTATTATACAAGGCATTTAAAGCAGACACAACATTTACTGTTACACTTGTTATTTATCCAGTTCATTAGGTCTTACACACTCCCTACACCCTAGAGATCTAGTAGCTGACCCAGAAAATTAAAGGCATGGAAATCCGGCAATCGTAAGGCCAAGTAGCCAAGACATATGATAAAGAAAGGCACTGAATCATGACAGAGACTGTGCTTGCAAGGGTGTCCTCTACAGTAAACCATCCTACAAGCATGAGGCAGACAAGAAGCCACATGAAGGTGAACACCCAAGGACTCCCAATGAGATTACAAATACAACACCTACACTCTCTCAGGTACCTTGCAGTACACTCTCCACAACAGTTCTTTGGGGCTCACACTACAGTAGTTTCTTCCAAACCTGTTGCATGGAAGCTGAATAAAGTACACGACCTCTTTAGGGTTTTTTATTTTGAGTAACCTCCTGTGAACTGCACCACTGTCAGAATCAGAAGAGTTAGTTGCTTACAATTCTCTGTAGAAAGTCAGGGTCTCTCAGAAGACCAAGAAATAAAATGTTGTTGTCCTGGAAGCCACTGAAGCAGCTGCACAAGTAGGACACAATGCATTTGAGCAGCCATGATAAAGGACAAAAGTGATTAAGTCTTACACTGGTACTTAGTTTTGTTCAAGTTTCCCCTCTTAGTAGCACATTGAGTAGTAGTTTTCTAGTATGATCTGAATGACAGCAGCACAGAGACTAAGCAGACTCATATGATGTTCCCAGCACTGCACATATGAGGCAGCTCAGAAGTACTGCATTAATATTTGCGGGGCAGAAACCAGAGCAGGAAGACAAGATAAAAGGAGATTGAAATTTACACAAGGCAAAGCAAACACGAAAGATAAAGTCTCAAAAATGGGGGTGCCAGGAGGATGAAGCACATGTACATACAACCATATAATACTAGCTTAGAGATGTTATTTCAATGATTATGAAAACTGTAAATCTTGACAGAGAAGAAACATTCTTCTAGCATAAGTAGTATTAAGAAGACCGATAATTACAAATAACTTATTCACAAAAAAATACAAGAAAGAAGCTCTTTCCAACTTCAAAACCAAACTGGCTGAAATAAATTGAGCAAAATTGAGGTCAGCAGGACAAGTAAGAACATTGTGCCTGGAAGGACAAATCTGTAAGGTGTGTCCAACAGATCCTAGTGGCAGATGGAAAAAAAAGGCATGACCTGCAAGAGGAATAACTCAGCAGTAGGTTTTAGGATTAGGCACTTCTCAGGTCTTACTGCATGTTTTTCCTGGGTGCAGAAACATGCATGTGATACATTACAACTAACTTGATACACACTTCTGCGTTCACCCATTAAGCCACAGATGAATACCCTAAAATACTGCAAGGATAAACAAATGTCCCCATGCAGATGGTGTTACCCATATGCTAGCATGTGGGAAGCACTATTAGGCCTGTTTTACTACTGCAGAAGGCAGTAAAGAAACTCATTCACCAGGAGGCCACAGAGAGTGAGGAACTCAGTAACCAAATGCACGCAGAATCTACACAACCCAAATAACCATCCACCACCCAGCCTGTAAAAACAAGTAAGACACATGCACATTCGGTAAATTAAAAAAAAAAAGTATTTGCAGAAAGTCAATGATCTTTAAGAAAACCTACTTGAAATCAGAGCTGGGAAGACACTTTCTTCTTTTTTTTTTTTTTTTTTTAAACCTTCTGTGAAAGGTAGGTCTTATCTATTTATTTATTTCACATAGAACCACTTGGCATTACTTTAAATTGTCAAGTGCCTCTGAGTGGTTGCCTTTACTTCATTCACTTCTTTGGCATGTAGCCAAGTTATCTGCTGCTAAGCTACAAGAATGCTGTGCAGCATTCAGGGAAGAGTAGCTCTCTTTAAAGCATTTCAATATTAGTACATGTGGTGTAGACATGACTTCTCTGTAGGTCTGCAGCAATTTTCATACTGCTGATGATGGAGCTCTCTCAGGTCGCTGCACATTTTGGACCATATAATACTGGACACCAGCTAGCTAGGCTTTCCCTCAGGCCACCAAGTAATGTACTTACGAAACTTCCATCTGCAGTAGGCAGCAAAAATATGAGAACAATCCCAGTCTAGGGCCTGCAAGCTTACACCTATTACAATAAGAAGTCTGCACCAAAATGCATTGTCCCTATCTGGTTGTTTCCATTACATAAATCAAGTGGGTCAAAATGCTTCATTTTTTTTCATGTGTTTTTATGTTTGGTTTGGGGTTGTTTTTTGTTTTGTTTTGTTTTGTGTTTTGTGGGGTTTGGGGGGAGAGGGGTTGTGTGTTTGTTTGTTTGGTTTTGTGGATATTGGATTTCTTTGTTGTTGTTTTTCACATTATGTTACAAAGCCAGGTGCACAGAGATTAGCAGAAGCGTTGTATTTAAGGCCGCCTTGTGAATTGTTAATTTAGTCCCATGTGTGCAAGTGTAGTAATTGCACTAGGATTCTTCTTTCAGGAGATCCTAGTTCAGTTAGTACACAGAAGTAAGGCATGAATTCCTGTTTTGCTCTTTCTTGATTCTTGAATACATGTCTCTCTGCTTCATCTATGCATGTTAATCAGCAGAGCTCAGAAACTTCTTACATGATGTCCTGTGACACTTGGCATGCATTCATTCAGATGATTCCTTAGAATTAATGCATTTATTTTCCCAACAGCCAGTGAGATAAGAAAAAATAACTGCATATATGGTCATCACAAAAAAAAAAAAAAAAAGTTTCAGATGCAATTCAGTTTGGATGCCTGACCTGAAAAACAATCATCCTGTGGTGTTTAAATGGCACATTTATTTGTTTTAACCACTGTTTTCACAGGCGTCAGTTCTATGTCTGCATACCTATCTCTTGTGCTAAACTGGGTCTCCAAAACAAGGAATGATAAATTACAGTAAAACACTTTGTGGATGTGATTTGTGCAGTAAAACACTTTGTGGATGTGATTTGTGCAATAATTCCCAGACATCCTGGGCAAAAAAAAAGAATCCTGTCCTCGCAGGTGGCGTTCTGATACCACCACAAAATCATCTTTCTCTTCCTGCAGCCTCCTGCCTCACTTACACAAATGCTCCGAGCAGGAAGGGGGAAA
>VWZY01005342.1:21012-178318 GCA_013399075.1 Chloroceryle aenea
CATTAGATGAACCGGGGACCTCTCACTCTATCCCTTTTGTAGAAATACCCACCCAAAGCAGCCAGTTCTCACCTTCCTGATGGGAGGGATGTGTTAAGTCAGCTACCCAGTGGTTCCAAGTGTGAGACAGAGTATTACCTACACTCCCTTCCAAGAAGCAATAGTCCTGGGGAGAAGCTTACGATGCCAGAGCTGGTGAGAGAAGCCAGAGAGGCAGCTAGACTGCTGAGTCTCCACAGGCTGAGGTTTCGCTCCAGCCCCACAACTTTGGGTTGAGGCCACATTGGCAAGAGATGTTTTACACAGGACCACCTTCCTTCTGAGCTGGCTCTGGGGCTTTGCCTGCCAGTGGGACGATGCCAGCTCAAGAACTGATGCTGCCAACCTGCGATCAGAAGCAATGAAAAGCAGCCAGGTCTGGGCAAGCCACCAGGATTGGGTAGGAAAAACCCCCAGACAGGTGGAGGATTCCATATGGAACCGTGCAGCATCTGGCCAGGACCCAGACTCCTCCAGACCAGGCACAAACGCCTCTGGGAAGGGCGAGGCAGAATTAACCCCTTGAATAATCAGGACTGGTTTGAGGTGGGAAGAGTTAATTTCAGGGGAGGAGAAAGCTCAATTTACAGAGCAGATCCTCCAGGACAAAGCTCTGCTCTCAAACCTTTAGGTCACACTGATATTTGTCACACATCTGCAAGACACCTCCCTGGACAGCCTGACCCACGTGGAGCAGTTAATGGCCCTGCAGCCAGATGTTTGTCAGAGCTGCCAGGCTTTTTGCTGCTGCCCCACTGACAGAACCCGCAGACACGAGAATACAATTCTCCTTCCCACCATCACTGCTGCTGCCCTGAGCTCCCCTGGAAGGTGTCCACAGAGCGTCCCACCACAGCCCCCCCAGCAGCAGCTCAGCACTGTCTGGTTGTATCTGTGACTCGGAGGAGGAATTGCAGTGACCTTAGGCTGGGTCAGAGCATGTCTGTCAGCTCTGATGTCTTGCCTAAGGCGCAGGCCAGCAGCCAGCGGTGCAGAAGGAATAAGCCTCCAGCCATGTCTTGGCAACGTGCAGAGGAGGAAAACATTGCAAGGGCATGGAGAGCACAGAGAGAGGCCAGAGAGACTTGTGGACATCCTCCCCCCGGCTCCCTGTTCCAGGGTGGCATTTCAGACCCTGCCTGGCATCCTGGGGTGTTGCTCGTGCCACTCACCCCTGGCACCAAGCACACCACGCTCCCCCAGCACGAGGTACGGGCCAGACCTCACCCTCGCACGTCTCCCCTGCCCCGATGAATTCTGGACTCCTTCAGGCTGGGAATCCAGACTTGGCAAACCCCATCTGGAGAAGGCATCCAGCGTGGCCATGTGCCGGGGCCCTCAAACCTTGTGTGACCTTGGCTGCAGCACAGCCACATGCCACCAGCCCCGGGCAGTGTTAAGAAACAAACAGCAGAAGGGTCTGAAAAAATGGAACTGAAGCATCAGTATGAGGCTGTAACCAGCCATTCAGCAGACCCTCTTACTGCTGCAGCTGGCCAGAAAAATCACAATCCCCATCTGTCCTGGGATGTAGCTCCAGAAACCTCAGGGCTGAAGCTGGCTTCCAGCATCCCACCCCCAGCACACAGTGTGCCAGCCTCCCCCAAAGTGCTGCAGGGGAAGAGAAACTGCCCCCCAGCCAAGACCTCAGAACAGACCCCAAAGCACTCCTGGCACCCAAAATCCCCGAAGGCATTGGCCGTACCCCTCCTTTCTGGCAGCCAAGCCTGGGGGCTCAGACTCCGCTCCCCCGAGCCCGCTCGTGGCTGTCTCCAGATCCCCTCTGCCAGTCGTGCCACGCTCAGGGGGGCGGGGAGAAACAGCCCGAGCCTGCCCAGACGCACAGAGCGAGCTCCGCAGAGGCATCGCTGCATGAGCACAGGCTGCTCAGCCCCGCACACTCCACAGAGACAGACAGACAGACAGACAGATACGCAGGAGGAAGGAGACACCCACCCTGTTACCTTTGTGAGGAGGACTGTGTTTTCTCGTCTCAAAGTGAGTGTGGCAGTCAGATCCAGTCGGCCATGTCTTCCTGCTGCTGCTGCCGCTGCTGTGGAAAGGCTGATGTATGAACATCTATTTTAAGCCATGACATGTCCAGAGGCAGGTTTGTTTATATCATGCTGTGCTTGGATGGCTGGGGGAGGAATGAGGGAGACGGACACAACCGCCGAGCTTGCAGGGAGGCATCCACACACGCACGCACAAGTGCCCATTACTACGCAGACAGAAACAACAGCAACAATAACATATCAAAATTCTCCTGACAGCTTTTCTCTTACTCCTCCTCCAGCAAACCGAAAAGCCACAGGCGTGCGGAGAAGGCGAGAAGAAAAAGCTGAAGAAGTGGTGCTGATGACACGATTACCCATATCATAAACCTGTGGCCATCTGTGGAGGATGGTCCTTGTCTGGTTTTTACAGTTGACCTTGACCTCCCCCCTCACTAGGGTCTCTTTGGCAGAGCCACGGCTTACTGACATTGTCTTCATTCGCTAAGAAAATAAGCCGGGGGGGATGTATGTGGTGAGATGACAAACTATTTACAAATTCACATCAAAATCAGGGAATACTTTCTTCTGTGGGGCCAAAAAAAAAAACAAAAAACCACCAAAGAAAGAAAATAACAAAAAAAAGAGAGAGGAAACTAGAAAGATTGAAGATTTTTGTTTTGACATTTTCTAAATTACACCATTCATTTCAGAAGTGCTGCAATATTTCAGTTAAATATTTTCCAGGCAGAATATCCTCCTTTTCTCTTTGAAGTGTTGGCTTTTTCAATTTAAAAGTTTGACTCAAATCAGGAAGTAGGAGTGTGCTGGGAAAAACAACCTGAGGACGATTCAAAACAAGCTGGTGCGACATATCCTAAGAAGATCTATGGTATTCCCACCTCCTCTCCTATTCGATTAAAACCCAGGGAAATTTCCTGGTTTGTTTTCAGCTGAACTGGTGGCTATCCCAGAACACAGCCTCAGTAGTTTTGTGATGTTTTGAGTGGCTCCATGTCCATCGGCCACGCTAGGGCAGCAGACGTGAGATGTCAGGTCTGGGTTGGAAGGGACCTCTAGAGCTCATCTGGTCCAACCCCTCTGCTGACATCAGGGACATCCTCAACTAGAGCAGGTCGCTCAGAGCCCCATCAAATCTCCCCTTGAATATTTCCAGGGATGGGGCCTCAACCACCTCCCTGGGCAACCTGTTCCAGTGCTCCACCACCCTCATGGTAAAGAACTTCTTCCTTACATCCAGTCTAAATCCAATCCTTTCTAATTTAAACCCATTGCCCCTCGTCCTTTCACTCCAGGCCTTCGTAAACAGGTTGCTACGTTGACAGCAGCTGCAGCCACAGAGAGCCAGAGCTACCAGCTACAGCCCCACAGGCTGGCCCCAAGCGGCCTCCTGCTCTCCTGGCATGGCCTCCAAAAGCTCCTGCCCTCATGAAAAGCTGCCCTGCCTCCAGTTGCCTCTGCTCCCAGGCAACAGGCAGCAAGGAGCGGTGGCTGGTTTCACCCTTTGGCCTCTGTAACACCCAGAGTCCTGATTTATCCCCTTCCTCCATGGTTTGCTCCAGCTCCTCCAGGGCCAGTCTCCCAGGAGAGGGACAGACCCCAGGAGGTGCTGGGTGAGGGTTGGCTTCGCTGTCCTCACCAAGCAAACAGAATTTCACTGCTATGTGGTGCTGCCAGCTTGGCAAGAGCCTTTCCTGTACCCTGAATAAGGGGTTTGATTCCAGTCACCTCAAGCTCAAAGGCTTGAGCTTTGCACTTCTGTGGGGCAGCTCCCCTCCAAAAAACAGGGGTCGAGTCACCTAAGAGGAAATTTGCACTTTCACAGTTCTGCGAGACACCTGCAACATAAAGAAGCAGAAGCCCTCTCCCCCCCGCACCAGGGAATTACATTTCCAGTAGTCTGTAAAACGTGCTTTGAAACAGAGGTGCCTACAACCCCCATCACAAAAGGTTAAATCTGAATTTAAAAACCTACACGAAAGAAAATTAGGTGGATAAGTCTTTTGGCAGAGCATTGCCTGCAGGGAACTCACTGGTCATTTAAACAGAGGATTAGTAGTTGTTCTGTTTTTATTCCAATAATAATACTGGAATTGCTTTGTAAGGCAGCCAGAAGTCCCCAACAAAGCCAGTGACTGCTTCTTAGATAATGAAATCTCAGATGCTTTGAAATGCCTGGGCAGCTGCATCAAGGAAAAGTGTCAGCAATCTATCTTTCTCACAGGGAAGTTTTTTAGACACAAAGCAGACCTCTTCGCTTCACCTCCTCTCCTTGTTTTCCATAAACACCGGCGCTGTAGCAGAGACAGAGCTGCTCCTTGCTCCCTGGCAGGATTTATCAGCTCAGTACATTGCTTCTGAAGCTCCTGTCCTTGAAGACAAGAGGCCACTCAGAGCACTGGAGCTGGTCTGCAGGCTCGGCAGGGACACCGACACAGGCTGGCCTTCGTTGTGACTTTCACATACACCCGGCTCAGTGTCCCCGCCTCCGCCTAACCACCCTGAGGTCAGAGTTCTGTCTCTCGCCTGTCCAGCCTCCAAGGGCCCTGAGAAGCAAAACCCACTCAGAGAACTAATGAGCAAGACACAGGGAGAGAATTTAAAAGACAACCCCCAAAACTCTCTCTCCTGGCAGCGGTTCTCTCAAAGCTGTTCCACCTGGGAAGCATCCGGCTGCAGGACAGGACACAAGAGTGCCCCACAGCCTCACATCCCTCGGACCTTTATCACTCCATGGTGCCCGAACCCACTGAGAAGTCCCCTCTGGTCCTCAGCAGACAAAGATTATGTGGAAGCACAGCTACAGAGACGCAGGACCTGGCTCCCCCAGCCAAGGGCACTGGCAGAGATCTCCTCTACCCCTGCCTGGCAGACGTGCCTGCTGCTGGGGGTGCTGCTGGCACCCCAGGGGTGGACGCTGGCACGGGCAGCTCTGCTATCCCCGGATCTCAGCTGTTGTCCAAAGCTGCTGCGCACAGCGGACCCACGGCAGCCAGGGTGGAGCTGCTGTTTGCAGCTCCCAGCAGAATAAACAGGGCACCGGCTGCTCCCGGCTCTCCCCACTGCTCCTCGGCTGCACTTGGAGCAGGGAGGAATCCGGTCTGGGGTCTGCAAACCCCACAAGTGAGCAAAGATTGAAAGGCTGCTTGGGAAAGTTCATGGATCCAACCACTGGAGGCTGCTCTGGTTATACATAAATCACGCCTGTGCCCCTTGGCAGACAGGGAAAACTCAACAGAAGGAAATGAAGGGCAGGGGTTAGAGAGTTTCAGAGCTGCTATCTCCTGGCTTTATACTCACCATGCATGCAAATTCAGCAGTCTTCAGAGCTCTATTTTAAAGATCAGAGATCAATCACTTCACACACTAAATGCTGCATGTCCAAAAGCCACGTGGAAGGCACGGGAGCCAGACTTTATTATACTCAATCATAAATAGAATATATCTATTTCATCCAACATGTGCTGTTTGATAGACCCACTGCAGAGGAGGGTGACAGACAGAGGGAGTGCAGAGGGCACAGGTAGCTGTAGCATAAGAAAATTAAACCTCCTCCAAGTTCACAGTCAGAGTAAGGAGGTGGCATCCTCGGAAAGGGCAGTGCAGGTTGGCAGAGCAGCATTATTGCCATTTATGGAAAGGGGTCTGAACATCTGCGATTTATTTGGCACTGGAACTGCCCAGGGGTGGTTGTATGCTCAGCTGAGGGGGCTGTAACCACCAGCTGCAGGAGGTAAAGCCACCACAGGCTCCTTGCTACCTGCACCATAGACTAAGCACTCTAGAGGTGCTTCAGAATATATCATGGAACTTTCATCTGCAAAGGGTGAGGTCACATGGCCAGTCAATCCAGGGTAGGATCAATTCTCTGTATCAAAGTAATGAAGTAATAAAGAACAATTGTCACTCTCTACCTGCCTACACTTCGGTCAGGGATAAAGATTTCTTTTGGAGCTCCTTACATGCTGTAGAAGTCTGGAAAGCAATTGCAAAGCCCAAAGGGACAACCCTGCCAGGGGCTCTCCTGAGTCCAGCCCACCCTGCCCAGCCTCCTCACCCTCAGCACGTCTGGGACAGAAGCTGTGTGCTGTTGAATCCGCTCCCAAATACTTATCTGCTTCCCTGTGAGAAATGAGATCGAAGGCAATAAGCCCTTGGAAGAGAGGATGTGTAAGTAACACAACCCCTCTGTGCCCATTCCAGTAGCATCAGCCAGAAAGTTAAAGCCTCATCACTTGGCTATATCGATTCACTCATGGAGGGGTTCTGGCAATGCTGAGATATTTTCCATTATAAGAAAGAAAAAAGGAGGAGGAAATAACAGGCACCAGACCCATTGTCCGACAGCTGTAAAACCTGCAGAGCCTCAATTTGTGAGGAAGCAGTTCTTGTCCGGAGGGAGAAAGAAAAGGCAGCTGCTTGCTTTGGTGCAAACTTGCAGTGTTTATGATTACTTAGCTGGGAGACTCTGAATTGCTCGTGGACGCATTTCACCTGTCATCCGCTGTCTTGTTAATGTCAGAAGCAGCCTGGGATAGATTTGAGTTGCTAAGGCGCAAGGAGGAAAAAAAAAAAATCAAATAAAAAAACAGCTGAAAAAACAATAAGTTGCTGGCAAAATCTGCTGTGAAATCCTGATGCTTTCTGTCTATGTGTTCACTTCAGCTTGTCACATCTTGTTAGCGGAGCAGGCTGGAGCACAGTCCAAACATTCTTGAAGCTGGTGAGAGGTTTGCTGTTGACTTGATAGTCATTGGGTTTCAGTGCTTGGGAAGATGTCAAATGGAAGAGAACTACCCACCCCCCTCGAAGGGAGGGCAGCCAAGACATTCCCGATTCCCACTAGCAAGGAGTCTGAGCTACTTGCACTCAATGGCTGAGCTGAAGGTCACATTTATCTTGCATAGCAAAGCAATCTTCAGAACAGAGCCAATCAGCACCACAAACCAGTACCTCAAAGGGTTGGGAGTACAGGGGAGGTCCAGCTGGATGGCCATGCTCTGTGACTAACCACCACTGCTGCACAGCGAGGCTCAAACCCATGTGTGCGAAGCCACACACTCCCAGAGCTGAGTGCTGATCCATCTATCTGCCTGACACCTTGGACTCTAGATGCTGAGATTTTACTCTTGCAAATCCAAAATCCTCAGGGAAATCTGCTTTGGAGGAAAAAAAAAAAAAAGAATAATAACTACATTGGGGTGGAAATTGGGGCCAGGTCCCTGGCAAATTCATGGCGACTTCAGGGAGGCTGGGACCTGGCTGTGATTATTTCTCTTCTGGAGTGTTCTTGGACCAAGAGCTAATCGTCATGAGCACGGAGAGGCAGCAGCAGCATCTTTCCGAGGCCTGTGGCTGCTGTTAACACAACGCTTTTCTATCCACTGTGTCTCCGGTGCCGAGAACGCCAGCAGCCCAGCTATCATCTCTAAAGCGGCAAGACCAGCTTAGGAGCTCAAATATATAAAGTCATTGAGTGTTGGGTGCCTAATTCCTTTCAATCTTCTTTCTAATTCCTAGCCTTAAGGCTTTGAGGAAGTGGCTGGTTTGATTTGATGAAGAAAAAAATCTGCTCCATTAGCAGGTCTGATGTTTGAGAGGCTTCTTTCAGCCTGTGATGAATCCCAGCACCCTCCATCAGGCCACACTTGCTGCTAGATCCTATTTTCCCTTCAGTGACATTATGTCTTAAACAGGCTTTCACTGTAATAACATTTGCAGTAATGAAATCACCCGGCTGTACGGTCTCCTTTTAACAGGAAAAATATCTGAGTTGGCTACAAAGGGAGATTTAAATGTCACAGAGAATGTGCTGTATGTGTCCATCAGAAGATAAGGTTTCTCTTTGTTGATGAATGGAGACACAAGGGTGACTGCTGGGCCTTCAGAGCACAAAGGCTCCCCAGGCTCCTCGAATAGGGAATGAGGAGGCCCGAGGGGAGGGGGTGTGGGGTGTGTTCGAAGCAGGATGAGGGAAAGACAGCGAATACAGAAAGCTTTTGAAGTCCCTTGCTGGCTATAGGGCTCCTAAAGATGTAACAATGGCAAGGCACTAAATTTGCAAGTGAAATGAATCAAAATTAGCTACTCTCTTTCCTTTGCAAGTTCAGGGTTTGCTCTCTAAACAGCACCTGGCTGTACAGGGGAGTGAGGGAGGAATGGATCTCTAAACTGGGCAAGAGCAGCCCCAGCAATGATGCTCTAGAAAGCTCCTAAAGGCCTCAGCAAGTCAAATTAAGGGATATTATCTTTAATATCCAAAGGTCCGGGAGAGGGGCGTGGCTCAGGTACACATCCAGCCTTCCCGGCACCCCCAGCCCAGCTGGCCAGGTGCCTTCCACAGATGGGGCCAGGGAGCTGTGCCTCGAATGCCTCTCTCGAACTGAGCTGCCCACGTCTCTCCGGATACCGCAACCACCCACCTGCCTTGGCTTCAGGAGAACGATCCAGCTCTGATCTCAGCATTACTGTGGACTCAGCATTGCTGAACTCAACATCTCCGCACCAGGGTGAAACCAGCCCCACTAAGACCAGAATCTGCAGGTGAACTTCACACCTTCAGCTCCTTTTGAAATGAAAAAACCATCAGAAAGGGGGAGGGAAAATTACACTGGATCCACCCAAAATGAGCAATGAAAGTTGACAAACTGCACCAAAACTTTTGCTGTTTCTGAATTGTTCCATTTTCTTTGAACAAATGCAGGCACTTTGGCTCGCCCCAGCAGACAGAAATCGTGATTTCCATTGCATGCACTCCAGATTCCCTGGGCATGATTTGCTTCAACTGATTAGACCCCAAACTGCTGCTTCAAATTCAATTGTCAGGAATAGTTCCCCTCCTTTTGAAATTCTGGTTGCTTCATTTCCTAGTATGGGAATTCTTTCTTACTTATCCCCAGGAAAGCACTCACTTGATTGATTTATTCCAACAAAAAGCTAAACATTCCCAGTCCCACCAAAGCCAGTTGTAAACCCCTCAACATCTTAAAGACAGGAATTCACTGGTACACTTTGCTGTGCCTCAGGGTTGCTGGGGAATTTTTTTATTATTTATCTTAATTTTATTTATTTTTGAGAAACAGCTCTGTCAAGGACATGCAGGGTTACATTAGAAACCATTACATTTCACTGCTGGCTCTCAATGGTAACATGACTTGTACCTCCAGCTTGGCTCTCCATCTGCTACCAGCAGAGACAGTAATATCACAGTCAACATGGGAAGTACTCAGGTTCCAAGGGGAGGGGAGTAACAGTGAAAGGAGGAAAACATAATAGAGCTGATGATTTAGCCTGAAAAAGGGCAGATCCCATCATATGCTATGCCCCGTAGCACAGCTATGAAAAGAATAACCTTTCCTTGGCAGGAATGGGAAGAGGGACCAATTTTCCACCTCTGTTTTTTGCACAAATGTTAATTTTAGCAAAAGAAGTAAAGGTGATGGAGGACAAATGATTGGGAGGTGGTAAAAACCAAACCTTCTCCTCCTTCCCCAAAGACCTGACAATCTGAGCTTCTTTGCCTAATAGAAACAGGCAGCTAAGAACATTTTGGCTTTAATAATTCTAATTATTCCTCTGTATTGTGAAATAAATTAGAAATCCAAATGAAATCAGTGTCCCATGGCACTAGGAAACATACAGTCGCAGAATGCAGGTATCTAAATCTATCCTGAGTTCTCTCTTGCATAGACAAGACAGAAAATAATAGAAAAATATGATTAGAAAAAGGAGAGAAAATTAAAGCACATACTTCTGCACAGCGACGGCTGCGATGTCATGCAGGGAGCTGAAGCAAAATCAGCCCCGAACCTGAGCCTCCTGCACACCCCTCTCACGCTACAACTTTCCCTTTCCTATCTCTCTGTAACTGATGAGGATGTTTCCCTGGTTCCCCTCTGCCCCTCCCCTGAGGGATAGGCAGCTGTGGTTCCTTGACCTGGAAGTTTCAGCAGCTCTTGGTCCTTCAGGAATGGGAAATGCCAAGGGACAGGACACTTAGGCTGTGAAATCTACCAAGGTTTGATGCAGTCCCAGGGGTGTCTGTGGGGCTTCCCTGGAGACACTGCCCCACGGGAAGGCTCTGGCTGCAAGCAGGGAAGAAACTCACTTTTATTTACAGAAAGGGAACAGAAATTCTCCAGCCTTTATCGTACGGCCCAGCTTTAACCCTGGGCACAACGTTCAAAGATCCAGAAGTCTTTAAAAGTTCTCATGAAGCAGGTGAGCAGGAAGACAATTCATACAGCCACACAGGAGACCTAAGGACCAAAAATAGACCTTCTCATAGAAGCAGCTCTTTATCAGTATCCTCATCCATCATGCTGAAGGATGAAAGGCCAAATAAATGACCCTGCTACTGGCTGCTATTATTTCAGCCCTGCACAGAGGGAGGCAAATACCCTGAAAAAACCTGGCTGAGCCTGGGAGGCCAGAACCTGCCTTGCCTAACACCCTGGGACTAACTGGTGATGACAGCAGGTAAAACAAGCGTGGCCAGGTGAGGCCATCCTGGTGAGAGGACGCACTGCTGGGCAGTGGCTCTGGGCCAGTGTATGCTGCCCAGAGGTAGAAAGCAAAATGAAGCACCTTCTCCAACCCCCCAGCGTGTTTCTCACCAACACCAGTGCTAACCTGGCCTCGGGGGGGCTGTTATTTCCCCACACAGCCATGGGAGAGCTGCTGCTTGAGCAAAAGCCACTCCTCTCTGTTTTAATCAGTGGAATAACAACATGGAATTAGTGACATCCGTTTGACCATGGTCATCCTGCCAAGGGGTACTTTCACCTACCACCATCCAGCCCTCCTTTCCCAGCCGGTCCTGGAGCTACGGCAGAAAGCCAAAGAACATCTTTCCCTGCAGGACCTGCTTTTATCTTCTCCACGCACCTGGCAGAGATTCATGGCAATGTTATTACAGCTGCTGGTGCTTTAGCAAGGGAGGCTGAGCCACCTGCAGCAGGTGTTCAAAGGAATGCCCACGGGAAAGAAGGGGAACAGCAAGTGCTGCCATCCCCATCAATTAAAATACAGAGAGCGTGACACAGAGACACCGAAAGAAAAATCCACACCAATCATTTACGAGGGCCTAAGTTTTACCAGATGACTCACAAAGGGAAACTTTCTTACTCCTGAGTCACTGCCTGAAAGACCCCTGCTCTGTTAAACTCCCTTTCCTGCATATGCACAAATAGCTGCCCCGGGCTGTGTTGACTGCACTCTGTTAGATGGTCCCTGTGTGCTTCGGGCAGTACTAGTCAAGCATTTTAAAGTCCATCTATCTTCATGTTTCTTGCTTTCAGTGATTTACAATGTCACATGGAAGCTGGAGGCAGAGCAGGAAATTAAAGCAGGCTTCCCAGGGTGACCCCCTTTGAATCCCTCCTCACCTCACAGCGGGCTTGTGCAAACTCACAGGGATCAAGCTCGGTCTGTGCGGCGCTGCTTGTACGACTCCGTGTGCCGGAAGGAGAACCAGGGCAGTGACAAAAAGCCTGGCTGTACTTGTATGACAACTGGCAGGGTCCCATTTCGGAGCTGCGAGACACACGCGTGCAGTGGGAGATAGTGCCTGCCTAAGAAAGCGTGCACAGAAGTAGCCAAGGGAGAATACAAAAGAAGAGCTGCTGGTTGGTGCCGCTGCCTCCGTAGGGAAGCAAGGCAGGAAGAGAATCAGCTGATCTGCACTACGTATGTAGCTCGACTCAGCTCAGGAAGCAAGCAGGCTCTGCGAGGCTGAGGCGCTTACCTGCCCCGACATCCGTGTCAGTCACCCAGACACCCGCCTGCCAGCCTCTGCCATGGCAGACCCGCCAGCATTTCAGCAGCATCCTCTGCTCCCTCTAACAAAGGCTTTAAGATCTGCAGCTCTGCATCTTGCGGTCCCTTCTTGGCTTTACAGCCATCATGTGCTGACTGATATTTTATGAGCCTGGGGACCCAACCCCTTCTGTTCACTTCAAAATCGCTTTGCTGAGCAAATGGAGTCGAGGGGTGAGCAGAGCTGGTGCATCTCCCAGGCAAGGCTGGGGTCTTTTGGGTTGAATCTTTTGTTCTTTTCCCTCACTGCTTCTGCTGGCTCTGGTGATCTTTCTTCATAAGTTTCCCAAAAGTGACAAGGGCAATTTATTATGTGCGCACAAGGCCTTGGGAATCTCCTGGAGACATATCATTCCTGCTATTATCCTGCTCACATGAGGAGCCGTTGTTCTTGTCAAGCTCGCTCGCTTCCTCCCTTGCAAAGAGAAGAAAGGATGCTGGGGATTTTTCATTAATCATTTTTACGCCGAGAGCTGCAGCTCCCGTCTGCATTCTGATCACTTCTGATCTCTGCCACCATTTTTCATGGTAGCACTTATGAGGATTGTTTTATGCTGCTGGTTTGAGGTGCGTTAATGACCAACCATTCAGAGTCCAGAGCAAAGCCTTAAATTTAATGTACACTCCAGCGGGGAAAATCTATTACAGCCATACATCTTCTTTCTTGCTATCCTTCTTCAAGGAAGGTGCCAGTTGCAAAGAGTGAGGGGAGAGAGGGGGAAAGGCTGGCAGGAGGAGTTTGGCTTATGGTGAAAAGGAGACAGAAGCAAGCAGAGGTTTCTGCACTTGAGCTGGGGCTTGGAGCCGTCGTGGTTGAACACTGGATGGTCCAGTCAAGGAATGGCCAAGTGAGAAGGGAGAATATTGTCAAAACATAATGCTTTCAACTGATGGGAGCTCAGCATCTCATGATTTCTGGTCCAAGAGGTAAAGCTGCTCCTGACAATGTGCCAGGGTCTCTAGGGCTTATCTCTGAGAGACTGCTTTTCTGGTGCATTGAGACAGTAGCAAGTGCAGAGCACTTCCATCAGTCACGGCCTCTTCACCCCGATCTCTCCGTGCAACAGAACCAATCTGCAAGGTGACACAGGGCTGAGGCTGAATTAGCTGGGTCCTGCTCAGGCTTTGATTTCTTCACCTCCCCAGGCATTCCAGTTTCTAAAAACTGAGCTTACGAGTCCAATAGGTGATTGTTAAGAATGACCAAACTGCCTCACTTCTGTCACCTGAGCTCCACATCCTTTAGCAAGGTAGCAGGACCAAGCAGCCTTCTCCCACTTCCTCTCTGGAGGATGGTGGAAATGTGCTGTATCTAAAAATAATACTAAAGCTGGACCTTGAATGAGTCCCTTCCTTGCACTGTGCCTCTGGACTTCTCCCAGCTACTGTCTATCTTGTGTGCCAATCTTGTGCTGGCTCTCTCTGCAGCAGAACATCAAGAGCCTGACCCTGGCATCTGGGATCGATGCCCCTTCCTTAACACGCTTGTACTGGCACCTCTGTCCGTCTGGAGTTAATCTCTAATGTAATCTTGTCTTTTTACACCAAGAGTCAGGAATTGGCTCCTACTCTGCATGTGGGTGGCCGAATACACACCGCATTCTAATTCACAGTCTTTGACATCTCATTTTAATACGACAAGTGTAAAATACAAGGAGCAAGAGATCGGAAAAGACCTTCCAGAACATGAAGCTCAGCTCTCTGAGATAAAACCTCATTCACACCCTACAAATTGTCTCTTAAAACTGTGAGGCTTCCTCTCCTGCTGCCTTTAGACCAAGATCAGTCTTCCAACACACAGAAAACTCTCATTTCCAGCATAAGTTTACTCAAAGTGAGGTTGCTCTGACACTGTCAGTGTCCTTTAGCCTGAACAGCAACTCCACTACTAACGGTAACAATAATGGTTAATTACGAGCCTAGGGGGACTGTTGCTGGGCCCCAAAATAACCCTGGTAAGCTGAATGTATGCAAGCTGCAGAATGGTAATAAATAACATCGCAGGTTTATCAGCAATAAAATGTCATGTCCCAGTCAGAGCACCCAGGAGAGAGATGCTGGGGGGAGTGGGACATGGTGAGGCAGGCTCCCAGGGCACGGCTCAGTGCCAGTGCGGTTGAGCAAAGGAAAATGCCAAGGAGGGAAGAAAAGAAACGTTCTTGCCCAGCGTGGAGCAATTTGCAGACAGCGGCTGTGTCCCCTGGGAGCAGGCGGCGAGAGAGAAAGACATTCTTGCTGCCTTTCAGGCTGGACCTACATCAAACTTGTTAATGTCAATAGGAGGGAAATTGAACTGAGCTTTGTTGTAACCCTAATGAATCCTTTGTCAGTTACAGTAAATTTATTCCTTTGACTTCCTTTTCTCCCCCTATCTTGTTTCATGTGTTGGGTTCCCCCTTCCCCCCCCCCTTTTATTTAATGTTCCTTTTCTGGCAGCTGCTTCTTTTTATTTCTCTCCAATTTAAAACACGGTTAAAAAGCTGTGGTTGATTCCAATTAAATACCCCCTTTGGGATTACTAAAACACACACACTCACACACGCACACAAAGACCCCCTCTTTGATTGTTTCCACGGTAACGCATTTAAATATCTCATTCACGCCGTCCAAGTGAAGAGCTGAAGGATTTGGAGGAGCTCTTTCTTTTTCTGCTCCCTCACCTCCCTCCTCCCCCAAATTACTCACACTGTAGCTGTAACTGGTGTGATACAAGTACTGCACCTGCCTAACTTTGGCTGGAATGCAGAATATATTTGGAATATCACAGGGATCACAGGGTGTCAGGGGTTGGAAGGGACCTTGGAGATCTTCGAGCCCAACCCTCCTGCCAGAGCAGGACCAGATAACCCAGCTCAGGTCACACAGGAACGCAGCCAGGTGGGGTTTGAACATGTCCAGAGGAAACTCCACAACCTTCCCTTGTGTGTGCCAGATTCTCACTAAAACCGGTGAGAAACCAAAGGAGACAACTGGGCTTTCAAGTGTTGGGGAGATAAAGGAAGTTTTCCCCTCCTTTCAGCAGAGAGGCCTTAGAGCTTAATGCAGACCCTTAGTGAGAACAGTAACGCAGCCGCTGGAAAGGCTCTCTGTGAAATTCCTGTGCTGAGCTTTCCAGCCATCGCTGGAAAGAGCTGATTCAGAGATGCCTGTTAGTGCCAGAAGTTCACGCTTTCTCTGCCCACAAAGTTCTTACAGAATAAAAAACTACAGTGACTTTTCTGCCCGAAGCGTTTCCAGTGTCTTGTCACATATTTCTGTAGGAATTGCTTGCATTTCTCTCTCCTCCACTGGCTCAGCAACCCGCTCTGCCTGTGCACGCTGCTTGCTCTGTCCTCCTCCTCCAGTAGAATCGTAGAAACACAGAATGCTTTAGTCTGGAAGGGACCTGTAGAAGTCATCTGGTCCAACCTCTCTACACAAGCAGGGACATGTCACCCTAGGGCAGGTAAGCCCTAAGGTAGCCCAAGTGCCGCGATGTGTACACAGGGCTAAGCCTGGTCCTTAATGTTCACTCCCCACAGGGAAGTTGGCCAGCGAGTGGTCTCTGTCGGCCGCTCCGGGGGTGGCTGCAGTCATCTCGGGGTTCGTGCGGTGCGATATCGATGGGTGCAGTAAGGTGTGTCCATGTCAGCACATGTATCTGGTGGCAGTGAGAGCCGTGGGGACACGTCTGCTCCAGCTCCAGTGCTGCCAGGTGAAGAGAGAGGTGACACCGCATCTTACAGGTGGCCCAATGTGGTCACGGCCGTGACTCACACATGTCACAGATCCACGCACACGTGTGTAGCGCTGGGTCTGCAGTTTGCCTATGGACCTGGGCATCAGCAATCTATAAACCCACTCAAAAGACAGACTCGAGCAGGCTGGGAGGAAACTGCAGCACCTGCTGTGCCCTTGACATTTCCCCCTTCCTTCTCCGCTGACTCCAGTGCGAACGGGTTGCTTTGCAGCTGTTAAATATTAGTTCTGCTTTAACAAAGGCGGTATTTTATCATTAAGTGTTCTGTCTCCAAGGAGGGAAAAAGCCCAAAAGCAGAAGTGCACAAGTCAAATCATCATTGCAGTAATGAGCGGAGGACTCCTACAAGGCACTCATTTTACCCGCTGTTCTTTTTCCCTTCCCTTGCTTTGTGTTCGCTCATTTCTTCGCTGCAAGAAAGGGGGCTTCTGGCTGAGCTTCCCACACCTGCACAATTGACCAAATTTAAGGTACGAAAATTTATAACGCAGAGAGGAAAGTTTACGTGTGGCCAAAACAATTCCTGCTTGCTCTCGAGGGTTTCACATACAAAACGCAGCCTCTGTCTGTCGCTCACAAACTCCTTTTCTTTTAGAAACAAACAGCAGACGTAAACATGCAGTTTTCTTTTCAGAGGGAAAATACCCGACCCGTTTGGGTTTGATCATGTAGATTGGTATTCTTTGCAGCTCCAGGCCTGTGTTCTTTAATCTGGGGGGTTACAAAACAGTTTGGGCCCTGGGACCGTCCCTGATGATCAGGGAAAGGAATAATGAACTTAGTGGATGTGTGGTCTGCTGGTTAAAAGAGCTCAGTATCCAACAGGAGCTCCTGAGTTTCATACTGTCGTACCTTACTGGAAACAAAAGAGCTCTGAACCCCTTTCCATCCTGGGTGCCTTCCAAATCCCACTGAAGTCAACACATCAGAGCCCAGGACTCCTCCCAGCCGCTGCTGATTTAACACAGAGTCCATCTGCAGTTTTCATTTTAACTTGTTCTTCTTGCCCTGGAAGCTTTGAGGCAAGAACAGATTTCAAACGGATCTGGAAAGACTCCTTGGAGATTAGGGCTTTGCAAACCTAATTAATTTGTGTGCGTGTGTGTGTGTAGTAATGTTGCCTGGTTTTGCTATTTTCTCATGGGTCTCAGTTCTGAATTCTTACAATTTTAAGCAGCTGAATCACGGCAAGAATTTTTCTTAACAAGGGAGAGAGGGAATGATAAATGCTTGGAAACATAAAGCAAGAGCAACTTGTGGCATCAGAAATTAGAGGATGAAGCTGCCACATGTATTATAGGATTGTTCAACTTGTGACTTTTTAAGAAGAGATCAAAATATTTCCGGATGATACTCCTAACTTCTCAACGCTTGGTAGAGACCACAGAGACTTGGGAATCAGTTCACATTTGTAAATATATTTATTCCTATGACTTAAACCCATGTGATTTGAGCACACATTGCTCCATATTCTAGTACAAGGACTGAATAATAAATGACCATGTTGGAAACTACCTGGCTAGAAAATAGAACAAAACAACTTCAGCGTGTGTTATCTGACTGTGAGAAATGAGATGCTGGTGGGAGAGAGAAGGAAGACTGGTGGTTCATCACAGATCTGCTCTGGGAACACTCCAAAGACAGGCATTTCGTACAACTTTTCCCTTTTGGATGTTTTACACCTTTGTTGGGCCGTCATTTCAGCAACATCTTTAACAAACGAAAGCCCTCTGCAGAGTCAATAGTCATTAGAGGAATTTATCACAACTGCCAATCAAGGTGTGTCAGAAAGACTCATCTTTCTTGTCTAAAGTAGCTTTCACGGTGCACAGACCACAACTTGTCTTTAAGGAATCAATTGCAGGAAAATTAACAGCTTTTGTGGTGTTACACGACCTCAGCAGCCACCTTGCAGCTTAATTCCTCTCCTCAGCTCCTTGGGTGGCCTCATACGGGTGTTTTCGGGAGCAGAAGGGGATTACAGCCCTCAGTGCAAAGCCTGGAATCACCCTCTGTGCTTCTGAATGCAGTGAGGATACAAACAAAAGGCAGGTTCACCGTGCCCGGGTTTGTAAAATGAATGGGAGAAGAGAAGGTCCTGGCCATGTCTCCACCTTGCCCTGGTTTGCTGCTCCAAAGCACACTGGTGTGAATTCTGCTGTCGGCTGTGCTGACACAGCTGGCATTTGAAGCGGAGGCAAAACTGACACACCTCAAGGCACAATCCCACTGTGGGCCTTGATGCAAATGCTTCCTCCTAGATGATAAATACTCATTTCTAAGGGCTTCATTCTCTGCTGATAGTGCTGCCATGAGGGAGGTCCTCAGGTGATATGTATCAGCTTGAGAGCTGACTCTGAAGGAGAGCGAAGGTAAGCAAGTCAAACCAATAGAGGGTTGATGATTTTATTCTGCTGACAAGAGTCTCTATTCTTGTCTCGTCCAGAGTTATCCTGCCACCCACGTATTGCTACTCCTAGATTGTGGCCGAGTATATGTGTCAGGGACTATACGAACCACACACTGATGCACTTGAGAAATTAAATTAGACCACAAAACTGCCCAGGGATTGCTGACTCCTTCCCCCGACCTTGCTGTGCATTTGGAAACAATTTACTGCTCAGTTTTTACATCTGAATGTGCCCCTTTGTCTGAAGAAGAACCCTGGCTTGTGCAGACTGTAGGACCACCTGTAGGCTAACACCAGAATAAACCAAAAGGGCCACATTAAACCGCTCCCTGACTCCATCTTACAGTTCCATCTCAGGTGAGTATCTGTTACAGGAACCCTTCCACTGACGTCGCTGGCTTTCAGAAAGACCTTCTGTTTTTAAAGGCTTCTCAGTATCATTCTGCCATTGATTTCAGTGGCTGTCAAGCACGCGACTGAATTCTTAAATCCTAGCCTGTTACACTGGCACAGCCTCTTAACTTTCAGTAGGGCTGCTCCTGTTCTGCATTGATGCAGGTAAGCGAAGCAGAGTCACTACAGTTACCTGCAAGGCCCCCGCCAGCTCTGGGACAGCCCATCCTGAGCTCTAACCAACGAATGTGGGTGATGCCCTCATCCCCTGGCACAGCTCCTTCTTCACCTTGTCCTGTTCCCTGCTGCTGCTGCTGCCAGGGCTGCTCCTGCACGGGGCTCGTGCTCCCATGTTTACTGATTGGCTCTTGTCCGATTCTGACACCTACCCTGGAGAAGGAGCCATT
This sequence comes from Chloroceryle aenea, assembly GCA_013399075.1. Classification (NCBI taxonomy): domain Eukaryota; kingdom Metazoa; phylum Chordata; class Aves; order Coraciiformes; family Cerylidae; genus Chloroceryle; species Chloroceryle aenea. The sequence continues at coordinate 39,832 of VWZY01005342.1, forward strand.
AATTAACAGGGTTCGTCACTTTACAAAACCTGCATAAGCTAATACCTTCCCCAGCATCTCTGAGTTTTCAGAGTGCAATTTATCCTCCCAAGGTTCCTAAGAGACGGCTGGTTAGAAGTCATAGGGATGCCTGGCAGCCAAACCAGGAGGCTGCACCATGTTGAGCAGTGTGTTAACAGGGGGAGATGCACTTAACAATTTACCTTTCCTTGCCACAATATGGAGCTTGTCGTTTGTGGGGGAGCTGTGAATACACCAGGGTGTTAGGAAAAAAATCATTTGGGCTCTAACCCTGCTGACAAGAGCTGCTCAAGGGGAAAAAAAATGAGGGGGAAAAAAAAAAGGAAAGCAGTTGATATTTAATGGCTTAAGGATCACGGAAGACGCAGGGTAAAAAATAAAATGGAGTTTATGAAATAATCACTCCTGTGCACGCTTGTCTGTTCCAGAGGATGAGCCACATCAGCTCTCATAAACTGTCACAACTGATGGAGTGATTTAAAATTGCAGTGGAGCAGTACAAAAGGAATTTAAAGAGCTGTGAATAATTACTGTTGTGGGTGGCTGAGGGCTGCACGAGTAGCGACTTGCAGATGAGACAAGCTCCGCAGTGCTGCCAGTGCCGTAGCCACCACCGAGGTTTCCTACTCTCCCATCCAGGAGGGCGACTGCAAACGGTGCCAGTCCTGAAGAAAATCGTAACGGGGACTGCGTGCATGGAATCAGAATCCTCCAATGGTGGGGCTGGAAGTGAGCTCTGGAGATCACCGAGTCCAACCCCCCTGCCAGAGCAGGGTCACCCAGGGCAGCCCACACAGGAACAGAGCCAGGGGGGGGCTGGAAAGTCTCCAGAGCAAGAGACTCCACAACCTCTCTGGGCAGCCTGGGCCAGCGCAGCACGGGCAGAAATGACGTTTCTTTTATTTACTCCCACACAAACTGGGAGTCACTCTGCCCAGCTGGTGCATTTGTGTTTGTGTGTAAATCTGGCATCAATTTTGCACAGAAGTGGTGATTTTATGGGTAAAAATGAGATGTTGGAGGTGTTTCTCTAGTTCCTGGCGCTACACCCAACACAGTAGATGAAGTCCTTGAGAGGTAAAACCACCAATGAAAACGCCCAAGTTCAAGACAGCAGGGAGGGATGCACATCACGCAGTTTAGGGATGCAGTATCACGCAGTAATGTTGTCTCCTAGAGATGATTTACGCAACAACTGCAACTACATCCCTCCTCTGACTGTAGGGGCAGTTCCATTAGCAGTCCCTGTCTCAACCCCTTATATAATCTGGGTCTCCATTAAATCCCAAGTACATACTGAAGCCTTGATAAGATCCTGAATTTCAGCACAGCTCCATTCATTTCTACTCTGCTGCTTATGGACAGTCACCAACGCACCGCCCTGGGAGCAGGCTGTCAAACCTGAACCACTCTCCAGAGCTGTCCTAGGCAACCCTGAGCCTCTTTGCTCCCTCAGCTTTTAAGCCCCTAACCTCAAATCTCGCACATTTTTCACTGTGTATGTAGGAGACTTTGCACTGTAGATCTCGTTCTCAACTGGGACCTGTAAACACAGTCATACCAGAAATACTACCAGCAGTCTTGATGGTTGATGGCTTCTTCAAAGCCATAGGAGTACAGAGCATCCGCAGCTCAGGAGCACAGAATTATGGGCTCTGCTGGCTGATTTTTTTCTGAGTTAATGAGGTATAAAGCAAAAAAAGTAGTGTAATAGGGGTCTGATAGCTAACGGAGCTTCACAGCAGCAAACATCTGGAGGAACACAGTGGCCTTTTATTATATGCTTCCTCAAGCTCACTCTGGTCCACAAACCTACCCCTCAAGCCCCAACTCCTCCCAAACTCTGCACTCCCTGCCGGCAACCTGCAAGCTGATATATGCTCCTAATTAAGGTCAGCAGACCTGTAATGTCCATTTCGTAAACAGTTCCCAGTTCATCTGTGCAGAGGTGGGGATGGACACGTAATATATCACTGGAGATGAAGAGGACTCCACATTTCAAAGTGAGGAGGGGAACATCCAAGGGAAGTGAAATTAAAAAGCCAGAAAAGAAGAGGCTATAATTTTAATTTTTCAATTCAAATTTTGTGAGGTGCTTCTTAGCTGCTGCTAAATATGCTGAGAGGGGCTGAGAGATAAATGGGTCAAGCTTAGCCTTTGTCAGCACTCTTGCCTCTAAATCTGCAGGATCCTTCCATTGCTATAATTGTTTACTGGGTTCCTAGACTTAGGGAGACATTTCCTGCATAAAAAATAGTACCTCTTTTCTTTCTCCAGGTAGTCTCTTACATTGGTCAATAGCCACTGAGGAAGAAAGTCTTCCCTGCAGATATATATTACATTTCCTTGCCCTAAAACACCTACAAATGCATAGGGAGGGTGAGAAGAGGATGCTTTTATGGAGGGCTGCTGGACAGACGATGGTCTGACCCCCTCCAGCTCTCAGCCCATGCTGAGGGAAAGAGCCACAGTGAAGAGACACAGGTGACAGACCTGGGCTGCAGCTGCAGGACCTGGTCCACGCTGGGCACCCGCAGAGCCGAGCAGCAGGCGCCGGGCGACTGAGGTAGCCCACTGGTGTTCCCGCAGCGTGGAGGAAGGAAGCGTTTGCAGTGGCATTTCAAGGGGTCTTGGCACTCGCCAAAGCCAAGTGATGAGCTGGTGCAGGGCAGAGGAGAGATCGCTGCGTTCACTGGTCTCTTCAGGTGGAGAAAATCTGACACCAGGCCAGAACCACTGGTGCCACTGTAATAGAAAGCAGTCAGGGCTCTGTCTGACCAGCAATAAGAAGTGCAGTGCCTGTGAAAAACAGCTCCAGTGAAGACCGCTGGGATAAGGAGAAATCTTGACATTGTGGGAGAAAAAGCAGTGTGAGATCAGAGGCTGTAGGACCCCAGAGACCAGTGTCCCCTGAAGCCAGTGGACGGGATGTTAGGATTCAGCTCTTGCTGAGCACCCAGACTCTCAGATCAGGGCCATGCAGGGCAAAAATTAACCCTTGAATTTTTAAGTTAGCGAAGGGATAAAACAGCAAATCAAAGCACACTCCTTTGAACTACTGCTCTTACCCAAATGTGATTCTTCCATCTTTCAAGCACTAAAAAGGTCTCCAGGTTAGAAGAGCTCTGTAAGAGTCATTCCACTCCCCCAAACATCTCCTTCATGACCTGGCTTTCTCAGCTCACTTTAAACGACTATCTCCCTCACTTTGCTAATTACGTGATTACAGCATCCCGTGACAATGAGAGAATTAAACCTCCACGCAGCCTTTCAGACAGCACTTTATTACTCTGCAAAAGAGGCTGAATGCAATTTAGCAGAGCGCGGTGCTGAGCAACCGGAATCATTCTCTTCCACAGGCTTCCTCCTCCCTCCCACCGTCTCCCCAGCCAGCAGGGTTTGCAGAGCCTCAGCAAGGCAGCAAGGAGGGCTGGTGTGGAAGGAAACATCCGTTACCATCGGCCCTGACAGGCCTGCGCCATCACACCCGTGGAGGAGGAGCAATGGCAGTCAAGCCTGTGTTGGTTTCTCTGCAGATAATGAAACGCTTTGCTTCTCTTGCAAGGGGAAGCTGGTAGGACTCTGGGATGGAGGGAAGGGGGGGATTACTGGCAGTAATAGCTGTGCTACAGCAGGCCTGGACTGAGTTCAGACTCCCAAAGACAAGACCTCTCCTGAAGGTTTTGCAACCTAACCACACGGAAGCACTGCTGGTCTGGAGATGAGGAGTTAGAGGTCAGATATTCAGAGGTGCAAAGGAGCAGGTCCTTTCCAACATGGAATGACAAAGCCTCCAGAGGAGTCGAACACCTGGACAGCTTCTGAGGATGGACTCCAGGGTCCTCGCGCAGAGCAGAAGTGGCACTGGGTTGTTCGGTGCTCTGGCCACAACGCAGAGGCCAAGTGTGTTCAGAGCTGCTGCCCAAAGCCTCAGCTGCAGCCTTCAGTGCTGTTTCCTCCTCCTCATCTCCTTCCCCTGGAAGGATATTTGCTTGCAGCAGATTTCACAAGTCCTCCAACAGCTAATGGGAGGTATTTATTTCCATTCTTTTGGTGCTTCAATTTTAAGTATAGCAATAATTCAATGTACCTCATTTTGGGGGAATGAAAGATTACCCTTATTTTCAGCTCATTTTTTGGTGTTTTATTTCTCTCCCTTTTTTATTGAGCTCTGAACATTAATAATCAGCCCTCATTAATTCAGTTAATTCTTCAAATCCTCATATACTTCATGCCCAGCACTATAAAGCCAAAGCGGAGACTAATGAAAGCTGAGGAGATGGTTAGAGTTATTAAAAATCCATTTTTTTTATTTGGTTACCCTGGGGGTGTTAATCTTCTCATCTCACATCTGCACGGTGTCAGTCCCCTGAGAGGAACTCTAAGCTCTGTGGATTTGCAAGACACAGGGGAGCCTCTTCCAAGTTTCTGGGAACCCTTTGGTTTTAAGGTGTTACGGTCAGATGTACGTCATGGTGTTAGGGACCCTCCTCCCAGGGGGCTGCTGACCTCTCTGGAGAGCAGGAAGGTGAAAAAGAGCTTTGCAGTCCAGAAGACTCTTGTGCACTGCTGCCCATCCTCCCTGCAGGTGTTTCCACTGCAGTCAGCACAGGGGATGGTCAGGAAGAGACTGTGCTGTGGGAGGGAAGCCACCCCTCCCAGCCCTGGCAGTCAGGAGGGCTTCGATGAACGCCTCGGCTCTGGCACGGCCAGAGGAGCTGCCTGGGTTGCTGCCCTTCGTTTGAGGAGATTAGTGGTAATGGAAAATGCAGAACATTAAACATTGCAGGGGAGGACTGGCAGATAGATTTGTTCCAAAGCAAGGCTGTGAAAAAGGGGTGAGGAAGCCGAGTTTGCTTCAAGCTTAAGAAGTGAGACAGAGGTGTTTGTCAGGTTTTGCAACAATTCGTTCCTGTCTTGGGAAGGCCCTTTGGTCACCTGTCCTAATGACTAATCCCTCCCATTTCCTTTACTTGGGTGAGTCCGAGAGTCCCCTGCCAAATGCTGCACATTAAAACACCCTCCTAAGTGTGAGAAAGGGGAGGAAAACTAGCAAAGGGCAGAGATTCCCTTTTCCCTCTGTAGGGCACGACTGGAGGGAGGACAGAGCTGGCTTAGGAGTGAGGGAGAAAAAAGAGGATCTGAAAAGCTGTCCAAGAACACGGCTCTACAGCTGGGGATCTGTGTGGGGTGTGCAGAGGTACGCTGCCTGCGTGATCTCACCCTTGGTGTTACCATCGTGGCTGAGAGAAGGCACCATGGCAACCAAAGCAGCTTCATTCCCTCATCTTTAGGATGCTGCTCCCTTAGCTCCCGAGTCCCTTCTCTGCTAAATGGGTGGCAATTCCTTTACCAAAGGCAGAGAAACATCCTTTTGCCAGCACCTTCCTTTCCCTAACACACAGCTGAGAACAGACCTAGAAGAACACCCTCTGGGAGGGTGTGATCCACCAGCTTCCAGTCCCACTTCCATGGGACAAAAGACTTTGTGGCTATGGGACAGTCAAGATATTCAGCCCTGTTCCTTCCAGCACATCTTCGATGCCACCCATGTCAGATTTCACCTCCTGGAGTGACTCTCAAGGGGATTTCTATTGTGTATGCTGGACAGGTTCCTCTGGGTTTCACTTTTAAATCTCCTTTCCAAACAGATAATTAAAACATAATGGTGTTTACATTACAGATGGAGCTGAGAGAAAAATAATAATAGCAATAATAATCATAATAAACACTACTTTGCTACTCCGGGGAATTTGTCAAATGGCTCTTGGAGTGGCCTGGCACACACTAATGAGTTTAAAGAAAAGGATTTACACTGAGCAAACTTACTCCATCGTTCACGCACGACCGGTGAGGTGAGGAAGCGTTGAGACGCATGCAGCTGGAGCAGCCAGCACTGGGTCTGCAGCAGGACAAAACAATAAAAAAAAAAAAAAAAGGAAAGGGAAGAATGAGAAGANAGCAGCCCGCACGGGGTCCGCAACAAGACAAAACAAAAAAAAAAAAAAAAAAGGAAAGGGTATTAAAATCCCATCATTTTTACGGTAGTGGGTATGTAGAATAGAACTGCAGCTCTGCAGAGTCCAGAAGCTATTCTAAACTAACGGCTTGGCTTTTCCAGTCCATTCAAACAAGCTCATTTCATGCAAGATAAATTACAGGACCCTGCCACCCTCACTCCCTGAGGAGGGCTTTTTATAATCTGCGTTGTGTGTGGAAGGGAATGGACAGTTGGGTTTTCTGACAGATACCCTGTGGCACAATGACCTGCTCTGGAGGCTGCGGTATTTGATTCACCCAATGCCAACTGGAACAAGAAATAGCTGTCTCAGGAAAAGGAAGGAAAGGACCAAAAGCAAGTTCCCAGTATGGCCAGATACAACAAGCCCATGAGAAATACAAGAGACCTGCTGTATAAATCTATCTGAAAACTGGGTGGCTGCCTCAAGGCTTTTTTTTGTGGGACCAAATGAGAAGCTTCATTTGGTAGCAGAGTCTTGGGGAGAAACTGTGGCTTGTGACCGGTCTGATATTAATCCTACTGCAGAAGCAATAAAGACAACGCTAACCTAACAAAGATGAGAAATCCAGCAGCTGTAACCCTGAGATTCCTTTTCTCCTTATTTTCTAGTGGTGTTAAAATTGTCTCAATCAATCTAAGCAGCCCCTTATAAGAGCTGAGAGCTTGACTCCCTGCTTTTCTTTCTTCAGAAAGGCTCGAGAGGCAGTAGCAGCTACTCAGTGGACTCTGCCTCAAAGCTCACTCCTGTCTGCCTTCTGCCAGCACCATCTCTGGCACTCCTGCGCTGTGTTTCTGTCACCCATTTGGGCCACTTAATTACGTTCTCTTTTCTTTTGGAAACAGCTGACATAGATAATTATTTTCATGATTAACACTCTTGTGCAGCTAATTGTAATTATACCTTATAATCACAGTTGCGATCGTCAATTACTCATCTTTGCTTCATTTGAATGCTTTTCTTCATCTGAGTTTCTGGAAGTTGCCCAGGCTGAATACATACGCACAACCAACCAGCCCAACTTTCCAAACTTCCCTGCTTTTCTCCAGAGGGATTAATTTGAGGCCATAATAATGAAGAAAGGCCAGATCATCGGTTAGTGTAAATCACTGTAGCATCACTCCTGTCACCACAGCAATGGTGATTTACAGCAGCTGAGCTGTTGGATGTTTTACTAGGAAACTGGTGTCACCTAAGAAAATGTATGTGCTGTAGAGACACTGGCTGATATAGTTTCCATGTATTGAGCAATGCATATTTTCCCTTTTATATCTCTATCCTCTTACATATTTTGGAGAAGCAAGGAAAAAGCAAACCATCCTGTGTACTCGCTAGGTTGTATATTAGGCAGCATTTTGAAAGGCATTTCATTCTACACCTTGAAAATACACAGGGGGCTGATTCTCCTCTTGCTCCTGCCAATTTCTATGTCGTGTAGCTGCCAATTTGAATCGAGCGGCTCCTGGTTTACACCCTAGTGAGTGCAAACGGCATCAGACATCAGATGAATATGTCAGCTTTACAGAGAGGGTACTAGAATAATTTCTATTCCAAGCCACATACAGGAAGCTCAATAGTCAAAGCCAAATACTTACTATTCACTACGATTTCCAGCTCCAGACCTGGTCAGGGTTTTGCTAGGCTCACTCTAAACCACAGACAAATGACAATAGATTTATTAATTGTAGTGGGTGCCCAGGAGCTTAGATTCCAGACTTAATGGACCTGAACTACAGCGGGTGCTGCAGAAATACAAAATGGCATAATGTGAAAGCCTGATGGAACACTGTCAGGGCAGTTTCCTTGCTCCATCCTTCTCTGTCCTCTTCGGGCGAGTGCTTTAATCCTGTGCACTGGGCTGCAGGCTGGGCCTTCCCAGCCAGAGCATGTGCTGCTTTAAAAATCATTCCCCACTCCCAAAGAATTGGATGAATGAATAAAGAGGTGAACTCCCAACCTGGAGATTACTGCTGCATTAATAAAGCAACTGTGAATGGATTGTCTCGGCTGCCTGAGCCAACTAGGATTATTAAACCAGGTCCATGATTTAATTAGAGTGCTTAAAACTCATGCTAAAACCAAAAATGCAGCTCTCAGCTAGAACACGAACTCTGTGCGGGAAGGGTCACCGCAAAGGTCAGCTCTTCCCACAGTACAGTCATGATTATTGAATCAAATGCTAAGGTGGAAATGGAAGGCTCCACTGAAAGGGGGAGGGAGGGATGGAGGGAGAGATGTTGTCCCTGTGCTCCAGCACTGCCCGAGGCCAGCAGACAATACAGGTTATTTCTGCCTGCCCAGCAACTTGCATGAAACAGCCTGAAAGAAAGGACAGCCTGAAAGAACAGCCTAACAGAAAGAACAGCCTGAAAGAACAGGCTCTGCACAGGATTATATACCCCCCAGACCTGCCAGCCTTGTGTCACAATGCAGATGGAGTGCTCCAGGACAGAACGGTGTGACCTGAACCCTCCCAAGTCCAGAGAGCCTCCTGCGGGGTGGCCCAGGACACGCTGCCAGGGTGACACGTTAGCAGACGCCGTGCAGCTCGTACGGAACGACGACGCTCTGCCCCCTCGCATCAGCAGAACTTTGTGACTCTCCAAACAGGCGACAGACTGTCTCACCAGTGCCAATTCAATTAGATGCCCCCGGCCTGACTAGCAGAAAATGGACTGAAAGTAATGCCTTGTGACTAAGCATTACACACTATTTATTCTTTAACTCTTAGCCTGGATTTGAACTGTGACTACAGGAAAAAAACACCGCTGCCCATGACAGTAGCTGTGAGCTGATAGGAAGCTTTCTTCCTTTTGAAGAAAATCAATTTTCAGACTTCAAAGGCTCCATACCTCAGTGTTTTTTTCCTGGCCCAAGACTCCGCTGAATGTTTTCCCTCAACTGACTAAAACTATCAGCATGACTGGAAGTCACTACAGCATCTAAAATCAGCCATAAATCTATCCCCGTGCCCTTTCTGCCAGCCCAGCCAGTGCTGGTACCCAACCGTGCCCTCCGGAACGTACCACGTCCAAGATCAGAGTACAAGCTCCCTTTAACAATGGCAAGAACTGAAAAGAAAGGGAAGGCAAATTAAGCTTCACAACAGAGAAGTCTTGCTGAGTAGTTTCCAAATGGACCCATCAAAGTTTGGAGAATTAATTGATAGCTGCAGATTAACAATAAGATAAATAGAGAAATTAGGAAACACCCGTTACACTCAACTGAGGCTGTAGGAAAATTTTTAGCCTCAGCTAATTGTTCCATTTTGCAGTTTTAATTAAGTGCAGCCTCCTGAACTGAGTGATCCTAGAGAGTGCCTGAGCCTGTGCATACCAGATCACCCAAGGGCTCCCAGAGAGGCTCGTAGCTCCTTGGAACCAGCTTCTAACCTTAGGGACTGGAGCTGGACAGTAATTCTGCTGGGAGAGATGCATCACAGTGCAGAGAACTAGCAGACGTATGATGGATTTGAAGGAGTATCTACAGGATCAGCTATGGGCAGATGGGAGCCAGCTCCAGTCCAAAGGAGGTGGACCAGTTTTAAAGCAGCACTGAGCCCAGGGTAATATGCCCAGGCTCTCAGGAGAGTTTGCTAGCCCCGTGCTGGCACTGCACTGACACCTTTACATGGCTTCTAGTTCAGGGCTGGCTCATACCCAGCTGGTGCCAAGTGTGGGCAAAGCACGTTTACAGCTGCAGACATNCCGACAGCTCAGCACCGTGCATGGATGTGGTGCTGGTTCCCCATGCAGGTTTATGTTTCACCAGCTGCAGACTTTCCCTGGGCTGGCCATGCTCCAAGACCAGGTATCTCACCCTGAGGAGCCAGGTATCACCAGGCTCCTGAGCTGGGGAGTTCGCTGACATCCCAGACAGAGCAGAAAAGGGAATTTAAAGCAGGCAGATACCAGCTGAGCCTGGGTGGGCTCCTGCAGCCCTGCACTGTGCTGTACCACAGCCCGTTCCTGCTCTCTGTAGTAACAAATCCTGCTTTGTCCAGCTCCAGCCTGAGCGACTGGGGCTGAACTGGGTCGCTGTGTTGCACCCCGGGGCTGGAGGGCTTTGTGACAGCAGGGAGGCAGCCCCGGGCAGGGCAGCCTCAAACCTTCACCCTCTACCACCCGAGCAGCTTCTGTCTCTGACAGTTGTATTGTAATAACCGTCCCTGCAGCACAGCAAACTCGCTTCACACACTGACTCTAATAACTACACACAAAATGGCCTGTTCATTGAGGCCAAGGGTTCCATTTGCTCCTGAAACGTTACTTGGAAGAGGAAACAGTACATTTAATTAAGCATCCTGTTATGCTCGGCATGAAGGATTAAGCAGCAGGGCAATTTCAGGAGACTTGACACTGGTGCCAGGAACAGTATCGGTGGCTGCTTGAATTCGATGGGGGCTCCCTGGAAAGGAAGGAGGGTTAGTTTTCTGTGTTTCCTCTGCTCTCTCCAATACTGTTTGGTCTTGGGACTTAGGAGAGTTTTTCCCAGTTTGCCACTGAATTTATATATGCCATCTTTGGTAGGTGCAGTCACCCCCCTCCCCGCCTCCAGCTCTGTAACCATGAAAATGGTAAATGCTCCGAGTTTTAGGAATCAAATACCCTCTTCATTTTCTAACCTTTCAGCCATCGAAGCTAAGGAGAGACAGTACACCTCCTTTGCTGGTTACAAAGTGGGAATACACGACTGCAAATGCTTCCGACATGCAGGGACCCGAGAGGAAAATCAGGCCTGATGCACAGTCACACAGGACCCGCTGCAACTCACAGGCTGGATGAGGCCATCAGCTGGACTATGGCTCTGTCACTCTCACTGCCTCCACCGCAGAACGTTTTCAAGAGCAGACACAGCCCAGTGTGTGTATACACTCCCATACAAGAGCCAAATCTCCTGATCTTCCTGCCTGACAGCAATGAAAAATAAAAAGCAAGTGGAGGTGCTTCCCTTATCCTCTCCGCACCCAGGGTCATCTGCACAGCAGTTCTCATTCGCAGAGGGATGATGATTAAACCGATACAGTCGGCTCCTCCTCACTCCTCTGCTCCTCAGCTACCTCTGGCTCTGAATTACTCACAGGAGGAATTTGTCTCACAACCATGAGCAGAGTCTACAGAGATGTGCTTTGAATCCAGACGTTTTGGAGAGTAAGGTGATGGAAATACCCCCGTATACAGCAGTATTTCTGTGCATCCATTCAACTGCTAAGGTTGATGGTCAGGCAGAGGACATAACTGCAGTTAAGAAAGAATGAAATACAAAGAACTTTGCAGGAAAAGCTCTAGGGAACAAGGGGGAGCACGGAAGGAGCGTGAGATATAGTTATAGCTGACATAATGAAGAGAGAAATGCAGCTTGGAGCTGACAGGGAGGGAACAAACAGGAATAGCTCCCTCAACAGAAGCGAATTGCAGATTTGGTTATTGCAGCCGTATTTGCCCATTTACCACCCCAGAAAGTATAAGCCTCTGCCTTTCACTGTAAATGAAGACGGACATGGATGTGTGCTGGCAGGCAGTGCGCACAGAGGGCATTCCTGCACACTAATGTACTCCACCAAGCCCTGAGTTTGCACTTAATTGGAGGAAAATACACCAATTCACACAGGCTGCTGTTGTTTCAGGTCACCCTGACAAAGCCAGCAGCTGGTGCCCAGGGACTGGGCTGATGGTGTATTACATGTGCCACTCTTCATCTGTCAGGACAGCAAGAGTTCTGCATTAACACGGGAACTAATAATAATAAAAATAGAGCCATCGACAGGAGTCCTTTGTGTATTTATTCACACGGACACAGATCTTTTTTATGGAATATCATTTAAAGCACAGTCATACCACTAAAATGCCTAAAAACCTACCTAGAGACCAAGTGACAATGCATTTGTATTTCCTACCTGTCCGTGTTACAGATTCTGAGGCATTTTGCACAGCCCGACCATCCCGTGTGCAGGTGAAGACCAGCACGAGTGGGACTCTGCATACAGAGCATGCACAGCTTGAGAACTGGTGCTCGTGTTCCTGCGCTCCTCCCCAGGCTCTCTCTGGACCACTGCTGCATCTTTGACCACGCTAAAATCAGAAGCATCTTCCAAAAATTCAGGTTGTATTAAGAGTCTTATCCTTAATCCCTCAACTTGAGTGTATTGATAAGAAAATACCAATTAAGGTTCATATTCCCATGCCAGACCTGTAGTCAGAGACTAAGGAGATTATGTGATCACTCTAATTTCACACCCAGGAATGTTAAATAGTTACGACTTTATCACATTCGAACAGCAATGGCCCATGACCTCCAGGGTCCTTTTGGCCTATTTGTAGCCACCACTGCAGATGTCCCCCGACCTTCACTGGAAACAACTCAGGTGGCCTCTGCACCTTCAAAAGAAAGATTTTTCCAAGAGAAACAGTGGCAGCATGTGTTAGCAGCCTGACCACACCGGGATCAAAGGGCTTCGCCAGAGTCCTCCAGATGCAAGTGTGGATGACAATCTTAACGAACAGCTGTCAGCACCAGAAACTATAATGCTGGTGCCCGATCGCATGAGACAAGAATATCAGCTGATGCTTGCTGAGGCAGCAGGAGCCAAAGGGGTTTTGTACACCTGAGTCTACCAGGCGCAGCTAAAATAAGGCAGGAGCACTAGGACATATTCACAGAGAGACTTTGAGACGCTGGGGAGGGCTTGCAGCTGTAGGATTTTCTCAAGTTTGGCACCAATTTATGTAAGGTGAAATGACAAATGTGGCTCAGGGGAAGTTTTATTACCAGCCATCTTTAACAGCTTGGGAAGACGGGGATTGAATCAGGAAATCCAGCAAAGCCTGATCTTTTTGCCTTGCAAAATCAAGGTAAACCTGCTGGGGATTTGGAAATTCAAATGGACCAGCTCAGAAACTGTCTGGTCCTGGCTGGGCAGGGGATGAGATGAGCCTTGTGCCATTGACTAGTTTAGTGCATCTCTATTAGGCACCTGAAAGCTGCATATAAAGGTAACCAATGCAACAATACCATCTTGTTCCTGTTGCTATGACATTTTCCATCCCTCTTCATTTTTTTCATGTGCCTGTTAGCCTCCAGGCCTGCACAAGATCTGAAGAGACACCCTTCTTCAATATGGGGCTCCCACTGAAGCCATTAAGCCTCTGTGTGAATGCCCACGACTGCTGCAGAGAGCTCTTTCTGGCTGGAGGCCTCGGGCCACAAGCTGCTAGGGCTGCAGCTGCCTCCCACCGCCAGCGTCTGCAGCACCCAGCAGAATCAGCTCCCAGGCTCACTTGGCACTAACGCAATATGAAAAGTCATCATAAAAAATAACAGCTCCAGGCTCTACAGATGTGGGAAAACTGACTCCGGCTCTGGTTATTGCAGAGCGTTTTTACAGGAACAAAATAAGCAGAAGGGTGTTTTGTGACCAAGCAGGCGGGCACATCGGCTGCTTGCAGAGCTTAAGCCCAAGCTTCCACTTGGTGTTAGAGGGGAACAAAATAACCTTTTCCATTTCATTTCGAAAAACTCCAAACTAATTATCTTTTCATTCTTCTTCCGTCCTTTCACCGCCAAGGGAAAGAAATCAAGACAGGACACCTGGGCTTTGTAGATCTTGCAGTGTTTATCACCTGAAGCCTTGTTCCCAACAGGAACACTCAGCACAGTGCTTAGATGAAACCAGCCAGGGAGGCTGGGACAGGCACTAGAAGCATCCTTCTGCAGACAGCCCTGAAGGGAACAAGACTGTTCCATTTGTGCAGAGCCAAATCTCCTACTGAGAGTCAGATTATTGGGTTTTTTTGGTTGGGCTTTTTTGAGTAAGGACCCAGAAGAGGGAGACAGCAGCAGGAGAAAGATGGAAGAATAGAAGAAACAAGAAAAAAAGCATGAAAAACAAACAAAGAAGAAAGATAAAAATAATAATTAAAAAAATCAGTACAGGAGGATTAGGATTCAGGCCAGCATTGTCTGCAGCCTTCCAAACCATCTGATATATCTAAGAAAGAGGCAGACAGCACATCTGAGCAAAAAACTACAGGTGGCTGAATTCATTAGCTCCAAATCCCACTACCCCCAAACATCAGGCACTGGGATTAAGGACCCAAAGCTAGTTTGCTGCCGCATCCCAAACCTCAGATATTATTTGGATTCAGATTGGAAGTGTTGCAGATGGGTTTGTTTAGGGAAGGAGAGAGCTGCTGTCTTTTCCTATTCTCCCTTCAGCTGAAGCAGAAAAGCACCTTTGTCTTTCCTTTATAGCATGATATTAAAAACACTGCCGCCCTCCCTACCCTGTCTGAGCTCGACTCCCATTGATCTTAACAAGCTTCCAGTTCCCTTCAAATATCCTGGTGCTACAACATGGATTGGCAGAGATTCACTTCAAGGCAATGCGAGATTTGCCTCTTTCTATCCTCTGTGCTTGTGGGACGTTACGAGAAAGGAATTTACTGTCCTAAACCGCTGAAAAAGTCCCATTGTGTGACTAAACAAAGGAACCCAATGACAAACGGCATCTAATTTTACCCCGAAACACTAAACACTTGCCAGCTTCTCTTGATTTTGTGTCAAAGCCCCTAAAAGCTCCCCAGTAACCACAGATAGCCAGATTCATCAGAGAGGTCAAACACAGTTGACAGGCATCAGAATTCCATTCATTTCCTGGTGCCACCATCTACTCCCTGGGAAGAGTCATTTGATCCATCTGTGATTCAGTTCTTCCTATAAAATGGGAATAATTCTTGTTTTGCTCGTAGCAGCATTGGTAGAATAAAGAATTCATGATGCTGAGACATTCAGATATTATCCTCATCCAAGGAGAATCTGTACAGGTCGAAAAGTTCATGAATCTTGCAAAGAGCATAACCTGCATCTCCTGCTAAATCAGGTGAGTATCGTATTGTCTGCCACCACCGCCTTGCGCAGGTCTAATTATCTGCTGGCAAAGGAGGTACAGAAGCATAACTGGCAGTGTGCTCACTTCATCTGGATGGTGCCAAACAAGCGGGTAAGTTCATCACAGCCTGTGTACAGCATCCAGAAGTGGTACACAGAGAGACAATTAGTGTTCATGCAGCTTTCGTATGGGATGCCATCAGAAGCCTGGAAGATATCTGTGTTTATTACAGCCTTGGTACCCAGTCAGGACTGAAAACAGTCATTGGCACAATGCTCACTTAAAAAAGGATTTGATGGACAGCAAGCTTGAACAAGAGAAAAAGAAAAGGCAGTTTTGGAACACTGTAATCATGTCTCAGTAAAACACCGAATGTGGCAATTAATTATCGATCACGGATTCCTCTCTTTGTCTTTCTCTTGTTTCCCAGAGCTCTGCAGATCTGTCAAACACCACACCAGAGGTAACTGGGTATTTGCTTCCAGGTAGGGAGTCAGTTACCTGTCTAACAACCCCAGTCCAAGTTGAACACTTCTCCTCACGTCTGGCTTTGTTTGCAATCAGGCACACTTTGCACTCCGCAGGCAGCTCAGCAGGGCGCAGTAGATTTTTACTGCTTTTCTGCTATGCCTTGACCCCAGGTCCCTCCGTGCCACAGAGCAAGCTGCCTGGGGCAGGGGACAGAGCTTGCCTGGAAGCAGAGCACTGGTGTTTTGCAGCAGTTGTACGTGCACCACAGTGATGCCATCTGCCTTCTCATCAGGTTGTTCTCCCAGATCCCTGAGCACCCATTCCTGTACCCTCTTGGTAATAACCACAAGAAACTCAATACAACTGTCCTTCATACAGAGCTGGAGAGACATGAAAATCCTGGGGAGGGCCGGGACAGGGGTTTTTCTTTCAAAGAAATGGGTATACACCAAAAAGCTAAGCACATTCTTGTTTTCTAGAAGTAAGCGGTTGGCTTTAAAACAGGAAAAACAACCAAACCAAACCAAAACAGAATTTTCTTCTGCCTTGTTCAAAAGCCCACTGAGCAGAGTCTTTGGAGACTGCATCTCCACCCTTTCCCCATCCTCATAGACATAACTTATTGCATCAACAGTGCTTACAACATCATAGTATTTCCTGTCAAGTTAACTGAGGATGGAGATGCTCTGGCACGTCAATATGCGTTTGGGATGATGAGGGCAGCAGTTGCCTTCAGCAGAGAACTTGGAGCAACAGCTGACCTGAAATAACTGCACAGGAGAAGAGAAAGCTAAGCTCTGGGGGCTGGAGACGAGCCAGCTCTCCTACTGCAACTTTCTGAAGCAGTGTAAATGTTTGGGAAGTTCTACTCTCAGCTTGTATCACTGTTTGCTCAAACTGGCATCTGGGGCAAGAATATGCTGCTATCACCTCCCCCTCCTGCAGGATAATGAATTGCCACTTTCCCTTCTAAAACCAAATGGCACTTTCTTTGCAATTCGGTTCAGTTGGGTGTCTTTGCTAATACTGCTGTAGCAGGGGCTCCAGATGGTGCCCTTACACGTCCTCTTACATGTTCTCTTGGCACAAGAGCAAATCTTCTTTGGGTTAGCAGAAACTCTGCAGTGGTTTCTCTGGGTGAGATAAGGCTGTCAGGAAACTGGTGCTCTGTCACAATTTCTCTGGCAACAGTTAAATGTAAGACTAGAGTTCCTCCTTGAAGGCAGCACTAATCTAAGGTCATGAAAGAGAAGGTTGCCAGAGAGGTATTTTTTATCATCTCCAATGCAGGACCAGCATGCACAGGGTGACAAACCAACCGAGCACGAGGGACAGCGTACTAGAGAGGGCCTGCTATGGCAAACCAACCGCTTAAAGTCCTACTTGCCAGAAAAGTCCTGAGTACAATTAAGGCTGTAGATGTTTTACTGAGTATAGGCTGCTGCAGTCTTGCCCACTGTTCAATCACCTTCACTTTAGATTCCTTATAAACACATTAGTGTGGCATGAAGCTGAAGGGTTCTCCTGCTTGTAGGGAGACCTCACCCTTGTTTCCTGTAGCACATTGTACCGCAGCAGTACAGCAGTGTTCTACAGAATCAGTTCTTCCCACCACTATGTGTTAGCTCCTGATCCCTGCTTTACCCACCCCTGCGCCTGGGCAGATGCTGGTCTCCAATTAACTGTGTTATCTGCAAAGCCCTAAGGGAAAAATAGGGAAAAAAATGACAGTTAGACCAGTTTCCAAAGGGAAATGGTTTGATTACCTCCATGTATTCCTTATTCATATAGTGCTGAGAGCAGTGAAACCCAGAAGCCTATCTCTTTGTCTGTCTCTGTCCATTTGTCCGTCCAGCTCTCATCTGTCTCTGTTCCCTTCATTAAGGGGACAGCAGGTGGCACAGCAAATGATAGATGGGCAGAGGATGAACTAGAATAGGGTCTACTCATCATCCATTCGTGCACCAGAGCAAGACAGATGGTAACAAAGAGCTTTCAATTTACCCAAAGGCTGAGTCACGTGCCCTGCAAGGGCCTTTCTCAGAGACTGGGGGGCACTAATTTGCAGCCACCGATGGGCAAAGCACTGGAGAGGGCAGGAGCACGCAGAACTCATCTAAACTCCATCTCAGCCTTGGAGATCTTGGATGGACAAACAAATTACGGGCTGGATCCTTACATTTGAGCTTCTCGTGGCTAGACATGGCTTCCCTTAGTAGGACAAAAAAAAATCCTCCTGGCTTTTTCTGGAAGGGGAAAGTTTTGCAGAAAAGAATCCTCACGGTAGGCTATTTCCTGGCAGTCAGAGCCAGAGATTTCTGTTATTTACAGCTGCAGACCCTGGACCTGACCCTTGGATGAGGGCACCATGCAGGTGTACACAGCCCTGAGGTACAGCCAGGTTAACCAAAGGCTATGTGGGCAGAAAACATATGGGTCAAGAAGGTGGGCAAACATAAAGCTGTGCTTTCAGCAGCTTCAATCTTACAAAATGTGCAGCCCAAGTAAAGCAGCTTTGTCACTGAAGAAGCAGGAAAAGGAACTTGGTCTTCTGCAGAACTTTGCTGACAGCAGCAGAAGAAAAGCGAGCAGCCAGAGGTAGCGATTAGAAAGGAATAAATTCTGAGCAAAGAGCATGCACCAAACAATTTTCTGTTAGTTATCAGTTATTCAAAAATTGCCACTACCTCTGCAGCTTCCTCCACTTTTTCATATGATCAAAGACCTCATTCCATGCCAACATGCTCCTATTCTTCCCCTCCAGAATACAGGGGAGCAAATTTAATCTTTGAAGCTTTTCTCATTCTCTCTCTCACTCCAACTTCCACTCTTTACTTTGTAAAGGTTTGCAGTGTACCTACCACAATGATAAAATGCATCCTGTTTACAGGGAAAGAAAAAACCTACCTCAGCACATTTTCCTTGGGAGGAAAACAGGGGGGAAAAAAAAGGTACATTTTAAAGCATTTTAGATTGTGACTTCTGCAAATTAGAAAATGCACACTTCTTCCCCAGATGGAATATAGGCAATTACACTGTGAAAGCAAGTGCTATTTCTGTCCCTTTTGCCTCACAGTCTTACTAATGCTTTTAAGATACATAAAGATACGCTTGTTTGCAGTGAGGAAGATGGCCATCAGCAGCTTACATCCAGTCCATGAGATCAGGGAACGAGGAAATAGCTTTGCTTTGTATTAATTTTCGTACTAGCTAAATAAAATTCTTTGAAAGCTTTGGAGACTGAATTTCTTTTTATCCACAAAAACCGGCAAGTTTTTCTCCACAGTGCTCTTCAGGCCCAAAACTGCTGTGGGTTTCCACTGCTGGTTATTCACAGACAGAACATGGGTGCTTGGGACAGATGTCAGCTTGCTCCTGTACCTGTGCCCATGCAGGCACTCCTGAGGGGTAAATCATCACAGCAGCAGCTGGCCCCCTTGGTGCCAACACCCAGCTGCTCTCAGCTCTAAGCCAGCTTTGTCAGGCGGGGAGGTATTTATGTAGATACACCTCAGCCCGTGCTTAATTTCCGTGTGTAAGATGACATGCTGAAATCATTGTTAATCATATCGCCTCTCTGAGTCCTGTTCTGTGCCTGGATCTAAGGAAGAAGTTCTTTACCATGAGGGTGGTGGAGCACTGGAACAGGGAGGTGGTTGAGGCCCAATCCCTGGAGACTTTCAAGGGGAGGCTTGATGAGGCTCTGAGCGACCTGCTCTAGTTGAGGATGTCCCTGCTGTCAGCAGAGGGGTTGGACCAGATGAGCTCTAGAGGTCCCTTCCGAGCCAGATAGTTCTAGAAGTCTATCAGGATTGAGAGAAGACAGATAGGACAACAGCAAAACTATAGAAAGACATGGACAACTAGACATATACACACACAGATCTGACCTGTCCATCTATTTAACTGGCATATGCCTATGGACGCCTCCTCTCTGCACTGGCACCCCGCTCAGAACCGAGCACAGGCACCTCAGCCTGAAACCAAGCAAGGAAATTGCACAGATACGGTGAGGGCAGAGCATCAGGATTGGCTTCTGGCTGAACGATCTGTTTGGCAGTGCAGATGACTGGCCTCTACCATGAAAAAAAAACACCTCTCCCAGCTCCCTCAGAACTTCTATAAGCTTGTTCTCCCTACTGCCTTAGCCCTGCCTCACACAAAGCCATCCCGTCAAAGGCAGACCTTCCTGCTCTACGGACTCTGTTTTTCCCAGTCACCCTTTCTTTTGCAGAGTATTGCTTTATATTTTGTCCTCCTTTGGCTAACCCTTTATCACTCCATATGTGATTGGAGGAGCTATCTACCAGCAGCATATGTGTTTAATCAACTTTAATACTTCCACAGACTATAAGTAAGAGGAGTGTTCTGGACAGGGAATAATTATCATTTTAATTACATTAGAGAAGATAGACTGCCAGAGGGTAAAAAAAATTCTGCAGCTTAGTGCAGTACTAGACTGGGTAGTAGCAGCCAGGAGGTGGACCTGTGTTGGCTGTAAGGCAGTAGAAACATGGACTGAGGGAGCGCATCTCTGAAAGAGGTTCCATAAACGGGCAGTTCTGGCTCCAGCAGCAATGGAAATGGCTGAAGCTGCACCACAGCATCCCTGTCCCATCACAGTGCAGAGGAAAACAGAGCCCTTCTGAATCACATCCACCTAGAACAGACCTATAAGCTTATATAAAGCATTAGCAATTTACATCTGAGGGACTGCTAATAACAAACAGAAGAGTTTTCCTCTGACCTGCTCACAGTACCATCAAGACAGCAATCTGCCACAGGCAGGATAATGACAGGGAAACTGAGATACAGAGGCAGCAAACTGCTCAACTAAGGCCATTGGGTGTCAGAGGCGTAGCTCCAAATACAACAGTCTGATTAAATTTATGGAGTATCTTTAAAGTTCGAGCTGAAATGTCTTTCTATTTGCCCCAGGGTATAGGCAAGGCACATCTATTTCTCCTCTAAATCTACAAGGGTTAGAAACATTACTTTTCATAAAGAAACGAGTGCATAATGCTGAAATTCACATGTAATCACATCTCTGCAACAAATTCAGCCTTAAGAACAAACAGTAAATATTGAGAGACTTGTACTGGCAGAATCACAAAAACTGGTAACATTACAAATCCCTTTGGAGACTTTGACTATCTCCTGCCTATCCTTAAAAGCTCGCAATCCAAGAAGTATTTGCTCGGTAAATTTTACATAGCTATCTGCTCTTGGTGGTGGGAGATTGGTTGCTCTAAGCCTTGCAGGTCTGTTTCTGAACTAGAAGCCTAAAGTGATTTAAAAAAAGAAAGAGTGAAAAGCAAGTAGTGTGTGACACTCCCACAGAAGCAGACTGCCTCAGGTTTCTGGGAAAGCCCCCATTTGCCACAGCAGGTAATGGCAACTGTGTTTTGCCACAGGCTTGCGGGACCTATTCTCCCAGCTCCGGGTTTCTCCCACGATGGGGCCCCTTTGTCACGGCACCAACTCCGCAGGCTGAGCTGTCAGACCCAGGAGTTAATGGCTGCAAAACTGATGAGAGTTATCTGAGTTTCCACAAGCAACTGGTGCCTACAAAAATCTTTCATATGAAGAGCCCCACCTGGTGAAGCAACCAGACCAGTCCTGTGCCTCTTCACTGGACTGTATCCTTACCTTACCTAACTGGCTCTGCTCCTGGAGAGCCATGGCATCAGCCAGTCATAAGCTGCATTGTATTAGCTCATTTGCAAACAATGAGGTCCTTTCTTGGGGCCCTTCTCATTTGTTTGCATTTACACTGCCACAGAAACAGCTACATTGAGAGAAGGAAAAGGATGCAGGAACTAAAAAAAGAAACAATTTGTTCGAGGTTTGCTTTGGGATTGTTCACGGTATTTAACAACATTTCTTTTCAGCCCCAAATTATAAGAGAGATTTTAACCAAACTATTTAAACGATCAGTTGTAGGATAACCTCAGCATCTCCTCGTCTCCTTTGGATTTGTGTAATTGTGAAAGCAAGGAGGCTAATGACTAAATCCTGCTGCTGGGGCCAATTTCATTAGAGCCATTTCTTTTGACACATGTAAACAGCACCTTAGATTTTAAGCCGATGATTATATTTAGCATTTCACATCAGCTTGAAATATACTTGTTTTGGTCCAGTAGTACCAATATTTCACATGAGTATTCTCTGCAGGGCTAAGTAACAAATATGCATTGGACTATAATTCAAGCAAGGAAGGGGCTTTTTTTTTTCCCTTCTTAGCTCTTGTGTTGCACATCAATGCTGACCCAAGGCAGCCCCTGTACTCCAGCTCTGCATGTACCTCGTGCCATTGCATTTGTTATCGCAGTGCCCACAGGCATAGCAAGAAATCTATCCTATGAAGACAATGCAAAATGAAAGACCTTGCCCCCAAATGCTTATAGCAACTGAATTCACTTTGGTAAATGTTATCTTATTTCTAAGCTTCTAAGCACAGCGCAAGCATCTGTTTGGAACCACCTGGGATGTAAGATTCATCAAGGTTAAACTCCCCCTGATATAGTTAATTTTGACGTAGAGGTGACTGGAACCCAGAAGATGGACTCAATCCCACTAATTCCCGAGGCCGGTACGCCTGTGCCATTGAGGAGCTGGCTAATGAATGTGAGACTGTACCAATACCAGAAACAGAAATATAATGCGCCTCATTTCTACCTGTTCCACACACTCCTTTTGACTGGCATGCACTGTAATAACTCAGAATGAACCAACTCCTACATATTTCTGCAGAACAGACAAGGAATTACTCTTCTGGTTTTCAAAGCCTTTTCTTCCAAAATTACCAAACTGATTGCACTGTAAATTTCCATTCTGAACAAGGTCTCTTACTGGATCAAGCTGAGCACTGCGGTGCAGGCTGCTGCTCCAAGGTAAAACAGAGCTCTTTGTTACCCTACTGAGGGATGGGAACCCACCCACCATCCCATCTGGATTCAGTCAGCAAGCAGCAGATGAAGTCCCTCAGAGACTGTTTGCATGCTTGTTTCTCTACGAGTGTTACCAAAGCTAATTCACTGTAACTAACATGGTCCTGTCAGTTGTTAACTTTCTATGGAGGTAAAACCAGCAGCTCCAAGCAGTGTTCTAGCTGGGAATTATTAGCTCCTGTTAGAGGGGAGCAGCTCGAGACTACTCCCTGGTTTGTCACAGCAGTCAGATCACACTTTGCCTAAACTACCATTCCCGAGAGAACTCTGCACACGCAGGACCTAATGGGACTGACAGCATCCCAGTGATGCCATCCCAGCTGGGGGCTGAGGCAGAGCTCTGCAGAGGTGACAGCTCTGGGAAAGTCATGAGTACGGTTGTACAGCTCAGTGACAGCCCAGACAGCATCAGAATCCAGAGGTTGCTCATATACCCTGGGCTAGAAGGCAAATCAGCTCGTGTGTCCATACAGGACCCAGACTGGACATCAAATCCCAGCTTTGTGTGGAAGGGTCCAAATATTCTACGGGGTTTTCTTTGCTCATTTTATGTTTTGTTTCTATCAGTAGGCTCAAGGAAGGACTAACAGCAAATACTAAAATGTTCCGGGGGAAAAACATCTAGTTGCAATGAGAAAAGATGGTCTTGGCTAATAAATGAGCTGGTTAATATGCCTCCCTGATGTGTCCTAGTTTTCCTATATAATACTGAGCTACTCTGGAAAGTTGATCCTAATTAACTAACAATGTGAATTTAGAATGATTCAGTTAAAACACATTCAGCCTCATGGGTTAGGAACACATTCATAACTGAAGCAACTTGAATTTCATCTGGGGAGAAAGGCATTGTCGGGAGCAATCGAGTTACTGTGACTTAACCGAGTCCTATCAGACAGGAACTGCCTGTGGACACCCTCAGCCCATCCCAAACACAGAAAAACATCAGCTTTCCTGGGATTTTGCTTTACAGTTGGGCCAGGGTAAGGGTTTGTGCTCAGTTACTGCAACGCAGCTGACAAGGGGTGGCTCGGAAACCTGTGAAGCTCAGTCTATCCCAGTCCTACATCCACACCAGCTGAGTTACATCCCCTTTAGTTTGCACCGAGGCTGTCCACATGACAATTTATGGTCATGTCAATTGTTTGGATTAGTTTTTCTACATCTACCTGTACAAACAAGCTCTTAATGTCTTTGTTGCTTCACCAGTGGCACAGAAACCTCTGTGAATGCATGTCCTGAGCTTATTTCTGAGCCTGCAAACCCTGGCTACAGATTTTAAGCATGAGCACAAAAAAATCCTGCTTTTATTTTCAGTAGACAGCTACAGGTGCTTCCTTAACACAAATACTAATCAATAGGAGTCATGCAGATCGGCTGTTAGAAAGGCTGTGCTCTTGTTAAGGTTTTACATTAACTTTACATTCCAAAATTGATTTAGATAATCATCTGAGATTTTATGTGCTTATCTGAACCTGCAAGCCTCTGATCCTGAGGTAACGTTGCTAAAGGTATTAGCACACACAAACACAGCAATAAAATTCATGGAAGATTTGTGTTCAGATACTGGTATATACTGGCTGAGATTTACCTCACAGGAGACCAGATGTGAGGTCAATGTCTCAGCTCCAAAGCCACGATTCTTAAATTCTTAATAGGACTTTTCAAAAGTCAGACTATTTTATTCCAGGATCTTAGGAATAAAATAAACAGCCTTGGCTTTCCATTTCTGCTCTCCAGTTCGCTGTTCCCTTAGGAAAGTCAGTGGAACTATACAGAGATACACCAGCTGGGTATTGAACCCAAGCATCAAGAATCATTGCTGCTTTTAAGAAGAACAATGGATATACTGGAGCATTAAAAAGTCTTTTCTATGGTTATCATCTACTTAGCTCAGCACAAGCACGCTGCAGATAAACACTTAATTTCCAGCATTATGGTATCAGAGGGTGGACTGCTTTCTCTGGTCACAGCCTGAATTTATCATTACCAGTCAAAAGCACCCTACGGATTCAGCGGAGGGCAGAGATCAGTTGTTTCATCCAAATGAAGCATCCTTCTCCTTAATGGCCTTTGAGTTTGCCCCATCCCTCCTACTTTGTCCCTCGGCTACAAGATGATCACAAATGCTTCTGAATTAGACCTTCAGATTTGCTTTTGGATGCATATAGAATAATGATTCCTGAAAACAATTTCCTCATGATTAAAGATCCGCTGCTGCTAAAAATATTTAAAGCAGGAATCATCCCAAATAATAGACTTGGCAACATGCACCAGAAGTGACAGAAATTGCTGGCACTGTGAAGAAAAACAAACATCAAAAGACAAAATAGCATCAGACACTGAAACACTGGATTCTTTTTTTTTTTTCCTCTTTGCTCCTGCCGTTTTGCCAAGGTTGTTTGTGCATCTTCCTAATTCCAGCTAATCACACAAACTCAGTTCAAGATCTTCTTTGAAATCTCCCTGGGATGGCACCTACAGTTGTGTGCCCCTTATTCTGCTCTCCTGATGAACCACCCTCTTGGTTCCAAATGAAAAGCCACATTCAGTAGCAAACTGTCGGGGTGTTCTATTTTGCAGCTCTTATTCCACTTTATTTGCTTTCTTTTTCCTAAAGAAATGTTGTGGAAGTAGCAGCATTGCCTGCTCCTTCCTCCCTCCTCTTCCTAGGAGAGGATTCTCTCAAGAGATGTCTGCTTGTTAGCTCATGTGCTCCCCTGCTGCTGTCACCAAGCTGCCCCTTACTGGTAGTTCAGCCAATAATCGGCTCTAACGGATGCGATCTGAAAGTCCTGCTAATGAAGGGCCTGATCCAGAGAAATTACCTGGATGTCTCACAATCCCAAGCACCAAAGTCAGAGTTGACAGCATCTCATTCCCCAGGGAAGCCAGGGCACCTGCCACCGCCACATTATGTCAACACCATGAATTACATTTCACGGGGACTTAAAATCATCTGTGCAGCGCTATAATCCACATGGTGCTTCACACTCACTGTAAAAGAGCAACGCACCCTGACGCCCGAGAGCTACAGCCCCAGAGACCTTCCTCGGGAGAAGGTACATGCGGGGAAACATCTCAGCAGGCCGATCTCAAACACTGCTCTGCATTTGCAGCTTGTTCCAAGAGCTGCATGCGGTTAACAGGAGTCTGTAGGGCTCAAAGAGACTCCGAGGGGTCTGACAGCATGTGGATCAGACCACAGTGTAGATCAGACAAGTTTTTGGGGCATCAGTGCTGTACTCAGTCCTCCAGGGTCAGAACCCACGGGAAGCCAGCAGAGCCGTGGTAGCACAAGATGAACCAATACAAATCTAGGTTTTGTCCTTTCCGCCTCAGGGAGCTGGTCTCCCTTTTGTGGATGGGCAGATCCCCACCATTTTCACCATTACTTCAGAGACAGGGGAGGAAATGAAAAGCAAGAGGTGGAATAGACTAAATCCCACTCATTTCAATCATTTGAGGATTATATCCAAGTAAATGATGAGAAAAGCTATGGATATTTCCAATGACGCCTGCAAACATTGCTACATCTTAGGAGACCTCTCAGTGAAGGGGTCTTAAGAGGAGCCAGGAACTGCTAGAGGGGCTCAGCTGCAGCACGTTTGGCAGGATCTGAGAAAAACCCTTTCGGGAGCTGACAAGCAGCAATGAAATCAATTGCATCAGAGAGAGTATAGGAAGAAGGAATGACAGAACACAGGAAAGGTGAGGAAGTGACCTTGCTGAAAGCTGAGCAGACTGAAGAATAATCATGCTGCAGGACAGTGCTGTCGGAAATCTCAGGCCTGAATGTAAAGGGACCAATTCACAGGACTGGAGGGGAACTGGGAATGCCAAGGGGTGTTTTGCAGGTTGCTATTTCTGCAGGTCCTGTGAACATTAAGTACAGAGGATTGAGGTGGGGGTCATATTTACAGTCACACCCCCCCCTACAAAAGCAGAGGATTTGGCCAGGCCTGGCCTTAAGCCTGCTGGAGCTCAGAGGAGCTTTCTGACTGACATCCAGTGTGGTACAAGGCTGATGACCATCTTGGACAGACACAGTGCAAGCTGTTCTCTTGTTCAAGTAAAGGTGAGAAGGAGAGACAAGAAAATTATGCATGTAGCTCATCACGCAGTATCAGATGCTCCTCAGCACTTTTCTGTGTCTAATTAGGAGTACGAACTGTGCAGCCAGTACCTGGGGTATCTGGTAGGGTTTTTCAAGGTCAGAAGATGACGACCCCCAAAGTTTAAAGACCATCCACACAGCAGTACAACAACACTGCCAAATGCTGTCAGGCTGAAGGCTTGTTAGCAGCACTTCTCCAGTTTATCTCCCTGTGATCAGTGAGTTTCCAGTCTCAGACCATGTGAAAGAGCAAGGGCTAATAAGGTTTAGACTTTACCTTCCACATAAAAGCAACAGCATTTTTACTTCATTTACTTGGTTGTTTGAACCTTTGTTTTATTTCTTAGGGAGAAAAGTTTATTTGGTCATGAATCTCACTTTCTAAATAAACTGACAGTAATAAATGGATCCAATTACTCTACTGGGTATGTTTTTTTTTAACTTCACTGGTATTTGTGCAAACACTCCCACATGCACACGCTCAGAGTTACATAAGGATCAGATTCATAAGCAAGCATCATAAAGATCCATGCACACACAACAGGACATCATCACATCAACAGGAGCAGACAAACACAACAGCAGCATGAAAGCTCCACGAGTGGATGTTCACACACCCGCCTGCTGATGCCCACAGACACACAGGCGTGTCCAGGAGCCCAGTGCACGTGCTCCATGGTGCTGCTCAGCACAACCATCCCATACATAGACATGCTCGTGTATTCAGCCAGCCACGTGCACCCATCTGAGGCAGGCTCAGGCAGACATGTGCCTTCTGCGAGTGAAAGGTTTAAAACCTTCCTTCTAGCAGAGGAAAAAAAAAAAAACCACACAAAACAAAACACAATCCTGGCTTGCTATTCACAAAGCTAATCTTGCCAATTAAAATGCTTCTGGTCAAATGCATAATAACATTAGCATGAATTGTTGTCAGATGCAAAAAAAAAATAGGAATTAGCAGTGGGAAAAATCCACTCCAGCCCGATTCCAGATCCTAGTATCACCTGCAAAGTCAGAGTTTGCCCCTGCATTCTGTGCTTACCATCTGACTAGCAGCATCTAGACACCATGTGTACGATAGCTATGGACCTGCCAGTGCTTCTACCCTGTGATAGGCTACTCCAGTACTGCAGCAGTTCCTCCCCCCCTCCCCAGTTTTACTATTGATATTAAATCTTCATCAGTGCAGCAGAGAAGTCAGCTACACAGAAAACCAGGGGGAAAGTGGCTGTGGCTTAAGGTGCTTTTTCTCCCAGTACCCAAAGGTGGTGCTGGTGCATTTACTGTTAAGGGCACCACACACTGGCAAACGCACTTTTTTATTAAATCAAGTTGCCTGTAGATTAAAACTGTGTGTTGCTTAACTTCACAAGCCATATTTAAATCTGACACCTGCATGTATGCCTTGGTTATTAAAATATCTGCTGCATCTGTATTCCCACTGCTGCTGCGCTTGCTTTTAGCCAGAGGTACTGCCTGGTGTGTGCCATCCCTGGAGCAGCAGCCCTAGAGAGGTTTTAACAGAACTGGAGCTGGAAGAACAGACCCTCCAGGCCCTCTCTCTGACCCCCAAGTACCCCTCAGTCACAGAAGAACCTACAGCCACACTGGTTCACAAAACTCCTTTTCCCTGCTTCTGCCCTGTCAGCTTCAATGCATTGGAGGCTACAGCTTGAGATGCTCTGCTAGAGCAGAGAATGAATCTTGGCACCATCCGAGCCTAGGAACAGAACAAAACCAGCACTGCACAGCCCCAAGAGGGGAGGAAAGTGGGTGCAGTGAGAAAAGCACGTACTGCGAGAAGCAAGCAGAAAACTTGGGCTGAGATGCCAGGATCACTGTATGCAGGAAAACCAAGCCAGCCACCACAGCTAGGAAAGCAAAGTGCCCAATATTCAAACTGGATGGTTGCTCAGCGCCTTTGACATCTCCAGCTCCTGAGCATTCAGGGACTAAAGATCACTTCACATGCAGCACACCTGAAGAATGGTCAGGCTTCAAATATCAACAGAGGTCAAGAATGTCAATGGAATAATGCCAAGCAGCTTTAGGAGTGCAGGTTTCATCCAGCTAATGTTAATGGATGATTTCTGTTCAGTATTTAAAGGAAGGGGCAAAGGTTAAGCTCCTTGCCATTGTACCCCATGGGGTAGGCTGCTCTGGTTCCTAAACAGGATGAAAGGAGGAATGATCAGAAACAATAGAGGTCAAAGCTGTGAAGACTGGATTAAAAAAATAAAAAAGACTAAATAGAACCTGTGAAACATGAAAAGTGAGAAGAAAAACTTTACACTATCTCCTTCAAAAGAAAATGCTATTATAACTTTTAAATCATCTACTCATGCTGTGACGCCCACAAGAAATTAGCTGACTAAGCTGTCTCTACTCATCTATTGCCTGAATTTCTCTGATGAATGAATTCCTTGTCTTCATGAAGGAAGAAAACACAAGGACACTGAGGCTGGAGTGTAGAAGTGCAAGAAGATAAAAGGGGTCTATCAAATGGAGGAAAAGAATGGGGGATTTTCCATAGTGTATTAAAAGAAGAAATATAACACATAACTAACAAAGCAGGAATACATACGCAGGCTACTGGCCTTGCCCCTGAAGAGAATCCATCCAGGTTCTCTGAATTGCAAACTGCCATGGAAAATTCCAAGGTCTGCTGATAGTTGGCCAACGTGTTCTAGTTGCAGCCTTTGGAGTAAATGTTTCCCCGAATTTTAGGGAAATACCTGCCACAGGAAGGGCTTCTGTGTGAAGATGCTTATCTAGTAAGAGATGAAGTTGGGTTTCAGTTGTGCTTTATGAAGTTTATGGATGTTCTTACTGAAACATTCAAATGACCACAATAATAATTTGTCTTTAAACTAGTACATCTAAGAGAGCATGGATGCTAGAAGATGGAAAGAGATAAGTGTTGTGTATTTCAGGTTGTGTTTTGTTTTGTTCTCATTTTTTATTGCAGATGAATAAAAGAAATCTAAAAAGGCAGGAAAGTTCCTGTTGATCAGCAGACAGGTCAACCTCATTATGTATGATTCCTGAATTACATTTTTCCACATTTATTGATAATCCCACATCAACAGCTACCAAAACTGAAATGCAGAAGGCTCCAGCAGGAAAGCTATTCTTCTCTTTTAGTGTCCTTAACACTGCCAACCCACACATCTAAAGAGTGGCATACCATTGTGTACTGGCCCCCTCCAACCTCTGCATGTAAATATTTTATGATTCCTTTGGTTCCATCTTTACCTTCTCATCTTTTGATTGAAGTAAAAGCTGATCACCAGTAAAACATCCCTTAAGAGCTTCATAAGCCAAAAGCACCTGGAAACATCTCTATTCTCAGAATCCTCCTTAATGAATGTGGAAAGCTCTCTTCAGCGCTCTAAGTGTAGGAGATTGATAAAGATTCTATTTACTTTTTTCCCCCCCCTTATAAGAACTTAATGAGACAAAATTGGGAGCTCGTAATCAGGCATTGGCCTTTTCATCTCTCCGGGTTTTATTTACAAAAGCTTATTAGAGCAAAGCACGCTAAGCGATACGCAGCAATAACTAGAGCATTGCTTAACGATCCCTAGCAGGCAGCACAAAGCACAGAAAATGAAACAGAAAAGGTGATTAAAGAAATCTTACCTAAACAGAAACCTTCTCCCCGCTGCCAAACCCCCCGTCACTGTGCGTGAAGCTGCAGATGAGTCCACTGTCTACACTGCATCTTGTGGCACTGCTGCACGGAGACGGGTTTCTGGTGCACAGCCCGTGACATCTCAAGGCCTGAGAAGTCTGGATCCAACTGAGACAGCTCTTCTCAAGCAAGAAGCCAGGCCAGAGCAGAGTCAGCTTTGCTGTCCACTACAGGGGATTTTTCCAGCTTCAACACATTTGCAGTAGTAAAAAAGGTAACTGCCAACGCTCACATCCAAGTTGCTCCGTGTCTCAGTTTTCCCCTCTAAAATGGCAATAATATCATCCAACTCTTCCAAATTTGACAAAACTTTGGGCAATATTTTAAAGTCTAATTAAGATTTTAAATTCTTATTAAGAACAAAAAGGACAAGGAAGCACCAAAGACACTGGAATTCTGCACAGAGAAAATCCATAGTAGGCTTCCAACAGAAGCTGCTTTCTCACACACAGTGCTAGTTTTGCTTTCAAACAGAGCAATAGTTGCTCCTTCTCCCTCTAATTTGCTTCTTCAGTTTCATCCTGATAAATAGAACTGCCACTCTTGCATAGGGAAAGAGAACTCACCGTATCATAGGCAGCAATCACACCGTACACAAAACAAGCACTCTTAACAATTAAATTACTTCCAGACCCCTTTCTCTGTTGCTTTCCAGCACTGCACCGACGGGCTGTTTATCTTTGGCAAAGCAGAAGCGAAGGAAGCAGCAAAATCTTCTCCTAGCAATTCATTCACAGGAGGAGGGGGAGAGACAGCAAGGCTGAAGACAAACACACTCAGCCTTTGGTGCCAACATTGTTTCTTCAAAATGAAGATTTGAACGAGGATCAGATCTCAATTAGCCAGGTGACTTTTGATAGAGACCTGTCAACTCACTTGTAATATTAAGCACTCTGGGTTCTATCCAGATGTTTCTCCAGTACCACAGCTATGCTCCAGCTGTGCAGAAGCTTGCATCTTGCTCTGCTGTTCTCATTTAAAAGGGGTGTTTCTTCATTAGAGCAGACTTGTGCTGACTGACTAAAGTGATCTGAAGAGTAAACAGTTTGAATACAACGAATAAGGAGGAAGAACAAACCAGACAGCTCCTTCCTAGAGCAGACTAAATTTGCCTTGTAATTAATAGCTTGGCATAAGGACAGCACATCAGAAGGCAATTTGCAGCTCTACTACACACTCCATATGGAATCTTGTGTGTGTGTCAAAGTCCAGTGACACCTCACCCTGAGCAAGAGGGATACTACTAAATCCTTTGTCTGAATTGTCTATTTAGATCCTCAGTTCTTCCACCTAGGGACTGCCTTTTCTACAGCTCTACAACAGGACTTTGACCTGGGGTTTCTAGCTGCTGCCCCAGTACAAGTGACCAGTCAGATCAGCCTAGGATAGCTTGTCTGGTTCAGAACTCTAGGCTTGAAGGTGTTATTTTGGCTTCAGTCCTACCTCTGCAAATAAATTACCGATTGCAGTGAATCTGGATGCAAAACAGAAGGAAAGGTGCTAACACTTCTCCAGTGAGCTAAATCCACAGGCTCACAGACCCTGCATTGCAGCTTAGTTCCCTCCTTGACCGACCCTCAAAACAGGGGGCTGCTGAAAATACAGGTCTCTGGCTCTGTGCCCACTCCCCACTGACAGACACACCGAGTGCTCTCAATTTGCATCTGTCGTTATCTTTTGTGTGCGCCAAGGTTTAATGTGCAATAAATGTAAATGGGTGATGTATATTCTGCATTTTATTAGCTCTCATTTCTCCTTAGCCTCGTACACAGTTGTCTCAAGGGCTGCTTTCTGGTCCACCAAGAAGTCCCCAACATGGAGGTTTGTTGCTACTGTCCCCAGGTACTTCTGGGGAAAGAGTAATTTGCAATTATTAATGAAATAAGATGACTTCACCCATTGCTTTTAGATAGCTTTCAGCAGTTTTGACTTGAGACTCATCCAACAGATCAAAAACTGAGCTCAGAAATTTAGGATCACAAGCCTTGTGGTGTGTCCAGCTTTTGGCCTGAATGGGTCAGAACACACGCGGGGAAATTGTGTTCCCAGGCACATCCCATCCACCATCAGGAATGAGCATTTCGATCTAGTTTTGCTTATACTTCCTACCTTAATTAAGGCACATCCTCTATCTACACAGTAACAGAACGTCCTGTCCCTGGCCAGGTTCCCCACTGGTGCTTGCAATCATTCCTTTCATCTTCTAAATACGAAAGGATGAAGGGTAATACACAAAACCAGCACTTGCTTTGAAGCCATTCGGACTAAATACCTATAATGCAGGTAATGCTGCTGGTCACAGTCCGGCTCTTCAACAGGTCATTTACACCACTCCTGCAGGGAGGTTTGCAGCCCCCCTTCCTCTCCTGATGTATTTTCCCATATGCAAAAATCCCTCCAGTGTTTCTATCCACACAGCTGGCACTCACAGCAGAGCCAGAGCACAACACAGGCAACTGCTCCAAGGAGAGAAGTTGTGGGCACCAAAATTTCAGCTTGGAGTGGTTTAGCTCAGAGAGATTTAGAAAGCAGACATATATAGGGATTTTATAGGGGTATATAACAGCTTCTGTCCGCAGGGTGTATCGATGACCACAGGGAACTTAAACACTCTGGGTTTAATTCCAACTTAAAACAACCTGGGCTGAGCAGGATGATCTTCCCCGGGTAAGCGATACCCTAACTGATCATACAGCCACCCCATACATAGCTATTGTTCAGCAAGACCACCAGAAAAGGAAGCTGGTCTGTGTGACATCCGCACAAAAAGGACATTAAGCAACAGCTTCCTCCTTACCTTGGAGTTCTCGTGTCTAACTGGGAACAGAGAATAAACAAGTGGGGGAAAAAAGTGACAGAAGGACACAGCATCATCTAAATTCTAAATCTCTCTCTTTTAGCCTCTGCCTGACAATGAAGCACAAATTCTAACCCACCTTTTCATTCAGGCTGGGCATGAACACAGGAAAAGCTCACTGTGTTCACCACCCAGCCCATCCCCATGGGGTTACTAGAATCTGGCTGCACCGATTTATTCAC
Source organism: Chloroceryle aenea (assembly GCA_013399075.1). Lineage (NCBI taxonomy): Eukaryota > Metazoa > Chordata > Aves > Coraciiformes > Cerylidae > Chloroceryle > Chloroceryle aenea. Next base: position 73,028 of record VWZY01005342.1, read on the forward strand.
AAGAGTTGCTGCCTTACTCCTCAGCTATATAATTTAAATATTCCTCTGCAGGGACAGCAGAAATCACACCTTCCTCAGGTCTCCTGAGAGCAGTCTGCTTGCGATTACACTGCCAGGAAGGTACATTAATGTTCCTGGGCAGCAAAAAGATGTGGTTTGCTGGTCACTCCTTCAGAAGGCAATAAACCAGGGGCAACAATTCCTTTTAATGCTTTCTGGGTCCCACTAAAACAGACTTGCTCTGGATTTAGGAAGGTGTACATGAGAGCAAAGCTAAGATAAATGAGAACATGTTACCACTTATCAGTCAGCTATAGAGTAAAGATGTCTGGCAGTTTAATTTTCACTTGTTACTTAAATTTCCTATCCCATGCTTAGGAGCTACATTTAAATGCAGTATTGGGAAGCAGGAAGATTCTCTCCTTCAATTTCCAGCGAGCTCTCAAGCACCTGGGAGCAGGATGCAGTGACAGTGGGCAGCTCTGCTTTCCACAGGCAGCATTGCCACACTCACTTCCTATCACCATGGATTCAGTTGGCATTAATAAGCTCCTGTCTGCATTAAAGGAGCTGCCAAACACATGACTTTAGTCATGTGCTTGGCTGCAGCCCTGCTTGAGCATGATTCACTGCTCTGGAACATGGCTGCAGGGTAGAAAGGGCACTGGCTCCTATGCACTCCTGGCCAAACGCATGGAGGGAAGGAAATAAATACCAGCCTTGGCAAGCACGCCGATAACTCACATCATCCTCCGGTAATAATGGGACACTGATGGTCTCCAACTGCCAGCATTTGCTTAGGGAGAGAGATTCAGTGTGTAGGGTACTCATATTAATTTATAATTTATATCCTCAGGGCACCCCTGTGAAAAAACTCTTCCCGAGACAGTAAAAAAAGCAGATGGAGGAGCTTTTGTCAGTCCCACATCACAGGGTACTGCCAAACCAGCTCCCGTGCCGCTGCACAGGGAGCTGCTGCAACACTTGCTCCAGACCAAGCACTGGGAGCAGTTCCAGACTTGCAGGCCCAGGTGTACAGCTGGGCTGTGCCCCAAACCCACCCCGCAGCAGGGTGCGGGCAGTTACCAGTGGTACCCTGTGTCATGATCAGCAAAGTGCTCTCCTGCATTTCAGAAGCTTAAGAAAACGTTTGAATGTAAAAAATTAAAGCAACGTTCTTTCCAATGCCTAGAGAAGACAACACATCAAGCAGAAGACCACGGGATTTTTTTTAACACATAAAACATCTGCTTGCTTAGGACACTTTATACACAGAGTCGCCAAAAGCACTTCCTAAAAATAACTGCCAAACCTACTAGCAGTACTTTCTCTGGGAAAATGAAGCCTTTTTGAATAATATTCCCCCCCCTTTTTAACTTGTTGACACCTATTTTTCTGTTTTCTATAGAAAAGCAAAGCTTATTTTCCAGTGAGTCAGCTCTCCCTTTCCTTTTTCCGTTTATAAAAACAAAAGATGGAAAGAGAAAAGCGCAATAATATTTTTTCCTTCCAGAGAAAATTCCTCCAGGAAAAACAGAAAGCTGGTTATTCCCTTTAAGTTTTTTCCCACATAAGTGATAATTTTTCTGACCTTCTCTGGTGCACAGTATTTGCTAGGACATGGGGATTTCTCCCTGGGAACACAGAAAAGCAGCAGCACTATAGCGAACTAAGGATGCCACATCTCCAGGTTTTGGCCTCAGCCCTAAATCACAGCTTTCTCTTTCCAACACCAGCGAGTAGCTATTGCAGCTTGAAGGCCACACGGAGCGATCACTTATCCTTCAGCCAGAGGAGATGTCACCTCTTTTACCGGCTTATACACAGGCACCTTCCAACTTTCATTTTCTCCTGCAAACTTTGACACATTCTTCCCCAAGGGCTGCACCAAGGACCACCTGCTGCAATGAGGTGATTCTCAGTGACACAAGGGCACATGTGCACTGGCTGCCAGCCCGTTCCTAACAGCAGCGAGGAAGTCCCACGTCCAGCTCCACACTCCACCAGATCGCTTTTGTTAGAGACAAGAACAACTGCTGCCTTCCCCAGCTTTATTTCTTGTGATCAGCAGAGCCCAGGTGTTCTTAGCTTCATTCACATGGCAATAGGAGGAGAGATCAGATCTTAAATATGACCTCACCTGGGATTGTGTGGCCACCTTGCAAAAATTCATTATCAAAAATTCAGCCACTGTCAGTGTGCTCAGGCCATTCCTCTAGTCCCAGTAAAAACAGGTTCAAGTATGAGAGGTTTTCTTCACACAGGTCAGTTTTCTCACTTGACTCACAATTATACCTGAACCATTACACTGGAAATAGTTATTATTGAAATAAAACTGATTTTAAGGTTCTTTGTAAATTATGTGTTTTATGGATGTTCCAATAAAACTACAAAATAGTTTAATCATATACTAAGAAGACGAGAACAAGCTAATAAAAAGGAAGTATATTGTGAAGGAGGGGAAGACACAAAGCCAGCATTCTGCAGTTTAAAAGCTAGAGCAGTAAAAAAGCTCAGGCACCACACTTAACCAGGCAGGTTCACCATAGGTACAAATTACACGGTTCTATTCAAGATTCTGGTGCTAGGCTGAGTTGAACCAGCTGAAAACTTACCTGCAGGGAGATTGCGTTGCTCCCTCAGATGCAAGTGAATAAAGCAGAATTTAATACAAGTGATTAAAAAAGACTAGCATTTCTCATACTTCTGGACAGATTAGCAGCTTATGGTGATGAGAGAAACTGGCTTGGGATACAGAGTCAATTGGCCTTGTCATCTTTAAGGTTATATTTTTGTACAAAAGCTTATCCTGCATCATCTTTATGATTCTGTTTAGCATATCAACTGCTTTTCCCTCCTGTGATGCCTTCTGCTGTGGTCCTGACACTGCTCTATTTGGTGTAATCATGCATGCCAATGCAGAGGGCATGTAATCTTACTGCTGCGAGCTGTTCCACTTCACTCCCTTTGCACCGGTGTACTCAGTTCAGCTCCCCACGCAGAGGCAGACAGTATTTCATCTCAAATTCTCCTCAGGGACATGTCTCTCCTCACAGGTCCCTAAAATAAAATTAAAAAATCTGTCATTTGTATATTCTCACAAACATTCGGGTCTGGAGTTAAAAAACACAGAAACAGTTCATACATATTAGGACCAAATAAATTCATTTAGCACTTTATGCAATTCATCTTTGATCATGGCATTTCTGCTATAAGGATATTCCAATTAAATCAAAGCAAAAGAGATAAAAGCCAGCTGACTTTAGTTGATCCAACCATCCAGGGAAAAAGTACATATTTTATTACTGCATCTGGGTTACTGATGAAGGGAAGCAGAACACAAAGTAGAACGCTCTCCAGGACTACACAGGGGTTACTCATCCCTGGGCAGTCCAATGCAATCTATCACTTTGGTCCCACCAAGGCCTGTTCAGATAAGGATAATGCCTCAGGAAACTACTGACAGTGCATAAAGTTGTTGTCAAATGCAAGCTGTTGTCAAATGTATCATACTGAATCGGTTATTTCCAGTGGAACGCTTCTCGCTTCCATCAGGCAGAAATGCAGAAGCGCAGTCAGATCCCCACACCAGGCTGTCTGCAATGACACACCTCCCAAAAAATAGAGCTGGGGTTCCTAAGAGATCTTCCACAACCACTGTACAGCCAGGGAAGAGCTCCTCCCGTCTCTCCTTTCTTCTTGCATGTGAAGCCACAAGAGCCAACAAAGTTCCTTAAACTTGGGATGGAAGAGATCACCAAAGCACGCTCTGGGATTCCAGCGTGCTCAGCCTCTGCTGCAGAGGTGTGGCACAGATTAAGACCTTTCTCTACTCAGGCACCCCTCAGTAATCTTAAATACTTGATAAAATAAACCACCAAGAAGTGTGGGAACTGTACAAATAGAGCAGAGACAATAAACCGATACAGAAGTGTTTTTGTATTACAAACACTGTGACTAGTTGCACTGTAACCTCTATCTTAATGACTCTACCAGCACAGGAAAAGAAAACACAAGGCTGGATAATTGACACCCCAGATCAAAAGTAAAAACACGGAATGCATTAAAAAGAAAATCAACGACAGCTTTCAATGAGCACCCTTCAAACTGATGTAAGGTCAAAATTCGGATACCGTTAGATAGTCAATAGTTTAGAATGACAAGTAATTCCAAAACCTCACTCCACAGCCATTGAAAAGTCCTGAATTATCATGAACTAGAAAAAAACCACCAAGCAGAGTGAGTGCCGTCTGGAAATCACTCATCCCCAAAGTCAAAATGCTAAAGTACTTCCAATGGTGACAGAATTTTGAGTACCTCAAATTAATTGTGATTTTACTTGTAGTTAATTAAGCAAATCGATAAGAAAAATAAAATATCCAGTATGGCACATTTCAACCACAAATTCAAACTATTTCCTTTAATTATTGACATTCCTTTGACAAATTAAACACGTAGCTCTTTTACACAGCCTTGGAACTGGTCAAGGAAAAGACCACGCTCCACAGCTCTGACTCTTCATTGGCTGTTCAAGAAGCTGCTGGTACAAGGCCATTGCTGCTGCTATTAAAAGGACGCAGAGGCAAGCAAAAAAATTATATAGTCAGTCTTGCTAAATTAGTTTACCTAAAATTGTATGTGTGAGTGATTTTAATCAAAATCTAATTTCCCCTCTTTTTAGAGTAACTGAAATGAGATTTTTCTAATTTACTTTTCGCGGTTCAAGTTTCTCATAATTCTTCTATGGTAGTGACAGCACCGTGAAAAGCGTCTGCTGCTACAAAGCATTAAAAAAATTAGATTTTCAAATTGATGTGCTAAATTAAAAATGTTTAATGTTTCTCATCAAAGGCACAGGAGTATGCATAGGGCCTTCGGTACAGTTAGAGGCACAAGACTTTTTTCATCTGTTTCTTTAATTCACATCCCAAGGCAATTCTGCTGTGAAAATTAACAAGCTACAAGCAAAAAGTGTTGTAAAATAGTGTCTTCAGAGAAACTACCTTTTAATTTCTTCCACTCCCTGTTGCTGGTTTGACCTTAAGGATGTCATAATAAAAATAGATGCTATGTTCTGTTCCTTACTAACTTGAGATGGAGTTTTACAGAATTTTTCCAGGGCATCTGAGCCTGTGGGCAATTCTTGTTCTCTGCGCTTGACTTGCTAATTCCCATGTTTTAGGAAAGCACATTATTTCTGTAAATTTAGTAAAATCGTTATTACATTCACATCTGGGCTTCTGACCTTGGCAGCTGCATGTGAGGTAGCTCAGAGCTGGGATGGAACTACTTGGATACCTGCTGAGTTCAGGATGTTTGAGAAGCTCCTGAAGAAAGGGTTCCGCGGGCCAGGAGAACAGCCTCGGGAAGCACCGAGCGCTCAGCCTGGCTGCTCCTGCAGCACCAGGAACCTTGGGATCATGGAGCAAGTCTGCTGGTGACTTAGGATTTATGCTCAGGGCTCCTGCTGAGCACAGCTGATGTAGAGAGGAAATGGAAAAGGTCCTCAGTGAAAGCCTCCACACAGACGGCCGTAACATTGCTTCCAAGCGTGTTTTCCTTTCAAGGGAAGCACATCAAATGCCCACTAGCCCTGCAGTCAACCACGGCTTTTTTCGATCACAGCACTCATTGCAAATACGGGAAAGGCACATTCGCTGCATTTGCATAAACAGAGCTGCTTTCATTTCAATGGCTTTTTTTCTGCCTAGGCCAGACACGAACAAAGCCTTCTGGTGAGAGTAGTCCCACCAAAACCAGTGCTACGTATTTCTCAAGCCCGAACTGTGTAAGAATGAATAGAAGACTGCTCTGTTTCATGTATCCTCAAATACTTTGCTACTTGGTAAGGAAACACAGAAGAGGGATCAAATACTGGGGACAACAGATAGAAAACCACTGAACCACAGTCTGTCCCTGAAGGCAGGGAGGCAGCTTCTTTACCACCTTTCCAGTAACTGAAAAACATGAGCTTGAGATTTGTTTCCAATGAATTCAGAGATAATCTACTCTGGAGAGCTGTCTGCAGAGTAGGTGGCAGACACCAAGTTCTGCCTATGTCTAAACACTGCCACAGCAGAACAGTGGACAGCACGACAAGATGCCAGGGAAACTGCATTGCAGAGAAGAAAAAAAACAAGAGATTGAGCACAGAAGCAACACCTTCTGTCTCTGCAAGAGTAGGGAAATGCTAGGATTAAAAACAATATGGGGATCATCCTAAGAAACAGGCTATACCCCATGCTAGGGAACAACTGCCCTCTTCACCCCCTGGATCTTACCTAGCAAAGAATTCATACCCACTAGCAGGTGATAACCTAAGCCCTGAGCACACAGTACAAGCCTGGAGTTTCTCCACTCCATTAACATTCATCAGCTGTAACCAAAACTGCAGAGCCTGGATGCACAGCACCTCTTCCCAGCTGGATCACCATTAAAACTCAGCCATTCTCCATCCCTCGCTTCTGCTGAATTACCAGGAATGCTGCATTTGCTTGGGGGAAGACAACAAAAGAGAAAGCATGACCAGCTTTTACCATCTATTACCAGCCAGAGTTATGAATAAAATATTAGAGTAGTAGGTCAATAGTTTATCTGAGTATGCAATTCCTATCTAAAAAGCAGCTCCTTAATTTAAGCTTTCTCTTTGCACTTTTGATTCTAAATTCTGTGCAAACCCAAGGCAGCTCAGCACAGCTTATCTGATTTAGAGAGAGGGAGGGAAAGAAATACATGCATACACACACTCTTTATGCCATTCACAATCTGCATACTGCATATCCTCCTGCTGGTAATAATTCCAACCTAGTCATGTAAAGCCTCCTGAAATAGTATTATCCTTCAGCAGGCTGAGATAAAACATGCCAGACACGTGCTTCACGGTGCAGTAGAACAGATTCACACCCATTGATGCAGAAACTAAAAAGTTTTGATAACACAGAAAAAGGATGGATCACATTATGGACCAAGACACCTTCTGCCCCCTTCTAGAAGATCACCAGCATGTTCCGCGGGTGGCCGGAGGCAGCTCTATGCGGGGGGCACCTTCAGTGCTAAGAGTATCAGAATAAGCAGCAATGATGATATTCAAAACAGCACCTGAAGATAATTTGAAAGGTGTAGTAGCAGAAAATTAAACCCTGTAAAATACTGTCTGGCAAATTAAAAGACGCAATTGATTATATTAGCTCATTTTCAAAATTAAGTGTTGCTAATTGCCAGAGACAGTATTTACTTGGTACAGCCACTGTATCTGACTTCACATTATTGACAGGCAACTGAGCCAAAGTCACTAAATGTTTGTTCTTCCTTCTGTTTTACCCAGTATTTGTTTCCTGGATACACAGAACAGGCATCAGAGAATCTCTGACCTTTCTATTAATGCCACACGCAACAGAATTTATCTGTGCGCAAAGATGACAAAAAGCTTAAGCACTTTTTAAAACTTCTGCAAGATGACAACAGGGGATCAAGGCGGTACACGGGTCTGCCACATACACACATTCTGACAGCCACATACACACTGTCCTCACAGTTCTGAGCCTCTGTGTCTTAGGAAGACACTGTTTTGGGTTTGGTTCAAATTGCTTTGTACGAGTACAATGCTTTGGTCAGGTCTGGAGCATCAAGCCCAAAAATGAGAGCACCAGAAATGGTTTGAGCATCACCTTGTGCAACAGGTTTCACTCATTCTAAAGTCATAAGGAATTTCTCCATCCACTGTGCATTTGTTCCAGCATAGATAATATTTTCCAACTGCTGAATTAGCTAATTACTATCTAGAACTAGGCTCATTAAGTGTGCAGTGCAGATGAGGGTTCCTGCAAAAGAAAAGAGAATCCCTAGAAGGTAACACTGAGCCAGCAGGACATTATCTCTTCCCGTCCTGCAACTCCCTACTGAACAAGTATCTGCTGCTTCCCACATCCAAACCAGGAGCTTCCAAAACTGAAGGAATCAATTGTTGACATGTGAGAAGTATGGATTAAGTTTATAACTGTGTTTAGAGCACTGGGGGATGAATTAACCTAATCGGGGTATTAGTCTCAGTTACACACAGCAACCACCACAGGCTGCCTCTGTTTTCATTTGAAATTTAATTAAGTTTATCAATGTTTGGCTTCTTTGGCCTTTTTTTTCTACCATCTTCCCCAGGCTTTGTTTAATCAATGCTTTCAGTGGGGTAGGAAGGGGAAGTTTTTTTCCCCTCTTTACACTGCTTTTTCTATGTTCAGACACAAATCTGTTCCTCGCTAATTCAAAGTAGCGAAAGTGAGGGATGTATTTGCAGCCTCTGCTGCCTAAATGATGTTCTGCCACTTCACTACGAGACAACAAGATTTCATGTTCAAGCTTTTAATACTAAAGGCACATCTCATGGAGCACAACGGCAGCTCCATTAGTTCAGGCACAGTCCCAGGCATCTGATCAGCCCAGAACATTGACACTGCAAAGTCCAAACCTTGAATGACAACGGATCCTTTTGATGTTGGCCATATACATCAAGCCATCTTCATCTTTCCCACTTATCATCTCAATTTAAATCAGCAGGTCCTTCACATGTACCATGTTTCACATAAACAGTTCTGGAACAACCCAGGCAAGCTTAGAGCGTGCAGATCAAGCCAACGTACAGCAAGATTTAAACTGAAAGTAATGGAGCTACGCTGATTTACAGAGCACACAGAGATAAGGTTGTACACACTCCTCTTCAGAAAGTGAAAAGTCCCCAGCCTTAGGGGAGTTGTTCCTAGATAAGGAACCGTCTGCTCCCAAAAGGCTGGCTCTGAATTCTCTTCACTTCTCATACATTTCTTACCATAAGCAACAGCTGTCACCCTGCACTCCCACCCTAAACCTAAACATTAAGGACAATGAACATGTGACTAATGGGCTGAAGACGCACTTTTAACTTGGTGGTGGCTGAATAAAAATATAGCCTACAGACAGTTCTTGTCAAATGGAATAAGCCACGACATGCTCCTGTAGGAAGTGACAGAGGCTCCGACACATCTTCCAACACAATCAGCAGGGACGTTGGCACTGGGGGATTTATTAACTCATCACTTAATGAACCTCTGCTCACTATCACCACTACTCAAAACACCAAACAAACACTCAGCGTTGCTTAACCATGGTCATTAGTGCAAGAGGCTGCAGCGGTGTCCGCATGCCTTCCTGCATGCTCCAAACCAATCCACCGAGGGAGACCGAATCGCTTCATTGTGGTGGGGAGCTGCTGCCTCGGAAAAGCTGCACTTTCCCTTCATTAGGTCTAATATATTTCTCATTATACAAATCTGCCAGTGCAACAATAAGTCTTGTTCATAAATCAGCTTGCCCTTTTGCTTCGCAGTCTTGGAGAACTTTCATCAAACAAGACATAAATGGGACCTGCAAGACAGGAGGTCAGAGCAGCCCTAACTAGATATTAATATCTATTCATTAAGCTTATTTTAATAGCTCATTTTAACAGCTTCTGTAAAACAATTATGGCTCCTTCCTTACTTCATACGCCCCCCTCCCCTCCCCCTGTTGGTACTTTTATAGCTCAAAAAGGAAAGTAGTGAGTAATTTGATTACTCGCTTTTATTGTTTGCGTTATAGTAGAATATAGAAAGGCCAAAAAGGGGTTTGGCATCCTTGTGTTTTGTGCTCAGTGATTACTATTCTAAACTAATTTCTTAACATTTTGATGGAACTTTTCCAAAAGACCTTTCTGGAAAAAAAATATATAAAAAATCCATATCTTAATGCAACATTTGTTGGCAGCTTCCAGCAGCACCTCTGTTGATGCATACATAAACAGATGACTGCATTTGCTCGTGGCTCATTCAGTAAGATACACATCTGCATATTTGTTTCATGACAGCATATCAGTTATTCCACAACATCTGGAACCAAGAGATTATGAATCATAACACAACTGCACCCTGAAACATCCAATTGGCTTAAAGAATAAGCATCTCAGAGTTAATTCTTCACTGGTAAAGCAGTGACAAGCAAGTTCTTAACTGAAAGCAGAAAATTAAGGAGCTGAGAATATAGTTCCTCACAAACTTTTGCCACAATCCCAAGCGGTTTTCTTTATGATCTATTGATTATTCTATCCCTCAGAGACCAGCCCACCTTCATTTTTATTTGTGTTTATTAAGAACTACTATCTCCCCCAGACCCCACTGCTGCAGATGCTCTATTTTAACCCAGCAAGAAGGAGTTCCAGCCCTGAGGGCAGAGTGCTAGACACACGTGCCGCACAGCTGTGGGCTTTTTCTTCTTTCAGGAAAGCAGCCTAAGGACAGAAAGCTGTTTGTAGATGGGGAACTTGGGAGACACTGCTTCTGTTTCTCCCCAGCTGCCCCAGATCTCAGGGAGAGTCAAACTACAGCCAGCCCTCCTGAATGTCAGTCCAAGATCCATCTCCACAAAGTATTCCATGAATGTGAGCTTACCCCCAGACATGGATTCTTGCATCTCATTTACCTGTCTATAGCTCAGCAAAGCAAAAAACACTATGAAAAAGGATTAATTTTACTTCTAGTCATTGGTAATGCTTAGTTGCACTAACTACCCTTTTGTCACAGCCTGCTGAGATGCCATCCTACATCTCCTCCACCTATTTCTCTTGTTTTCAACTTCTTTCCCTGGAAAAAGTATCCCCTTATTTATCTCAACCTTTCTCTGCTATGCATGGACACGTTATGGGCTGCATCCATCTTCATGAGTCATTTATCTCTAGATTTACTGCCCAACTCCATCTATTTGCTCTCTCTCTCCCACACTCAATAGAGAACATGTTTCCTCCCCAAGAGGACCACACACTAAACCTGCCCAGTGTTAATAGTAAGTCTGACAAATAGCTCTGTCCCTCTGACCTATTCTCTGGTGTTATATCCTAAGCCAGTTAAGATGTAAGAGCTGAGAAAAACCTCATCCTGGTGCACTTTTTGGGCAAATGCTCTCACACTGAGTTTTTTTGAGGAGCCCTAGTGAAGCTGAACACAAGCTCCTCTTATTCTACCACCACCTTCTTTAGCAGGGCAGCAGATCCTTCCTGCTCACAAGATGCCACAACTACCGAAAGACACTCTCGTTTCATTTGCAGCATTTGGATTTGTATTAGAAGAAATCAGAAAGATATTTTAGCTTCATAAGGACATAAATAATGTGTCTAGGTAGGAGGAAAAAGGCTTTTTTCCAGGTACAGCAGCAGTAATTACTCATCCATTTTCTCTACACATTTTTTTCTTTTTTTATTTAGCTTCTCTTCATCACTTGCTAATGAAGATGACTCTAAAATTTGTGACAGTATCCTTCATGTCCTCATGCTTGAGATAACTTAATGCATTTCCATTTCTACCATTATACCAATTCCACAATACCACCCTTTACCTTTTACATATGCTTTCCTTTTTCCATTTTCTTTCTCTTGCCTCTCTGGTTCTTGGTTCTCCATTTGTACCTGTCTCAATTTTCCCTATGCACCTGTGGAAGAGCAGCAGCTCCTCTCTCTCATAAAAGCCTTCCAAGAAGCTGGTGCTTACAGACAGGAAAAAAATACCTAGTGCGTGATATTAGCATGCCCCCCTGAGCATTCAAAGTTGGCTTGTTACGATTACAGAAGAAAATATTTAGGGCAGTCTCCATCTTCCATTTCCTCCCTTTACTTTCAAGGCTTTAACACTGAAAGCTTCATGTGCAAGCCCAAAGCTCTATTTAACCATTCAATAATGTCCTGTTTCCTAAAGTCCTTTAAACCCAGTCTGTTTGTAAAATTAATAATGAGCTTTTAAATGTGTTAAGATGCACCTTCTCACATCTGTAACTGTTGAGAAGCTCTGCAGCCTCACAGTACATGTCACTGCTTCCTTTATACACAGGTTATAATCCCATTTCTTCACATTTTGGTTTGCAGGTTACAGTTCCCTTACGTATTTCAGTCTTTCTTCCCCTCAGCCAGGTTAAAACTCTTCCTGGGGTAATAAAGCATTAACTAAATGATAGCATAAATAATTATTTGATAGCCAGGCTCTTTTAGTGGAAGCATTAGATTTGACTTTCAGAGGGCCAGCACTGCATAAGAGAGGGGGAGCAAGGGTGAGACAAGGGGAGGAACCGACTGAGCTCTCTTGCTGTTTTGATCACAAGTCAGAAACCATGTTCAGCTGTCAAAGGTACTGTTAGGGGAGTTATCACAAAGAAATAAAAGGGTGGGAGTAGGAAAAAACCTCCCTTGCTTAGGAATGTTTGTACATTAAGTGACAGTTTGAAATGTTACGGACAAAACACTTGACTGAATCTTGCATTATCTTTTTACTTCAGTACTAATAAAGGCTGGTGAGGAGACTGTCCTGCCAATCCTACCACTACCATTACTGGACCACAAATGTAAGGCTTGGACTTCCTATTAAAAGCAATTAGAGCATAGTAAATATGCAGCACATGAAGACCCGTGGTCCCTTCTAGGACTCAACACAATTTCACTCCAACAGGCAGAGAGTCTTTCCTTTGTTTTTTACACCCCCTCCTTGTAATGACTAGATCGATAGTACCTTGATCTTTGTTAGACCCTGCCCATGCTCCACTCATATTAATAACAATAGAAAATATACTTTATTAGAAAAGCAAAAGCAGTTGTTAAGTTTTATTAAAAGCAGGAAGAGAAACATTAGCAAATAAACATATTCAAATGAAAGGGACAGACTGTGGAGGTTTCATCTTTGTCCCCTGCAACCCCTGGGCATTATGAAGTGAATGAAGTAGTGCCCACCATGTGCTCTCTACCTCCAAACTCTGGTTGCCTGCACTACTTGACACAAATGAACAAGTCCTCCCCCTACAGAAACACCTCCAGAACACTTTCTAAGCTCATTCACCTCCACTCTCCACACATTTATGAACAATTTTATCTAAAGCATTGGACAACTTTAAGGCACTGAAGCATTAAACACAACAGTCAGCAACTCACCTAGTTACCTTAATTTCATCATCAGCAATTCTGGGGGTGTTCAAGACCCAAACTGGTTCTCTTCAGAGTGCTGGACAATAGTGAACACCAAATGTTTATAGTTGATTTTTTGATGCCCCACTACCACAGTTATTTTTGTCCTTTACAAATGTGGTTGCAACTCAGCCAATCTATTGACTTGACTTCATTTTTTTTCATAAACATGCTGCCTGCTGGATGCATAATTCAAATTCACATATAAACTGTGAGCTGTTTGCTTTAGCAACAACTATAATTTAAGCATAACCTCAGCAGAAAGCCATTCTGTGCCATCTCCCTGTAAAGTGTAATTTAGTCTGGATATGCAATCTTCCTCTCTGCCATTCTAATAGAGGAGCTTGTTTGCTAAATAATCATCATCGACTTTTGCTCAAAGCACCAGTTTTATGTAGAGTAGGGTTTTTTCCTCCCCCCTTCTTCTCTCTGCCACACATAAACATTGCCAAGCTAAATGAACACTCTTTGGAAAGCTATTACTGACATGTAGTTTTCATTTGAAAATGTCCCAGTAAAGCAACATTCTTTGATGCTAGGCAGCATAGCAGGTTACAGCATGGTAAAAACAGCAAGTAAGATAAAAAGATACATTAGAAAGGCCCAAAGGGCAAGAAAATGACACTTTTGAAAGCCTGAAGGGTTTTCTACCCCACTTCTGTGGGCTGTCTTGGCACCTGAGAGAAACCAGAGAGCACAGGCCAAGATGAGCCTCAACCATTTAAGTTATGCTCCTCATCCAGATTCCTTGGGGTGCACAGGAGCAGGTAGTTAGTTAAGGACTGAAAAGCAAAGGTAGAGAGCAGGAGCCTAAGCGCAAGCACTGTTAAGGGCAAGAATTCAGAGTATCATTCCAGCACCCAGCAGTTACATGAGGCCTGTCCAGGGCTGCACAGCTGGGTCCAAGGCCTCTCTGTACTTAAGGCCTCCCCTCTGAGGAGCAGGTACAGCCTCTGCCAATGCTCCTTAAGCAGCCCCCAGCAAAAAAAACCCCAAAACACTGCCNTGGAGGCAGGCTGCAGTACTGGTTTTAGCTCCCTCAAGAGCTGCTGCTGTGTTGGTCTTGGCTGCCCCCGGCTCAGCAGCTGCTGCTGCTGCTGCAGGTAGGGGGGTGGGGGAGTGAGGGAGTTGAGGTGGTTTTTGAGGGTAGCTTTCTCTGAGGAGGTCTGTGTATAGCTAATGGAGTTGTTTTCCCTTTTTATTAGGTGGTCTACTCAGTGAAGAGTGCTGGGACTGTACAGAAAGGACATCTTGGTGAGTAGGAGCCTGAGGCCTGTGCCGGGCCTGCAGCCCCTGACCAGTGACTCCATAGGTATCTCCAGGGGTATTTGAACTCCCTGCCCCCACATGGGAGAAGGAACTTAAACAGTAAAAGTGAAGGAAGCGTTAAATTAGAAAAGCTGCTGCCTCTGGTGTGACTTAAAAGGCAGTAATTGCTGGAGGTTTTCCTGGTCAATAGAGGGTCATGAAGCAGCTTTCTGGGAGAGTCTGAGCGTATTGTGGGTGTCTCCAGGGGTAATGATTTCCTTTGGTCCTGCTTGAATTCTCCGGAGGAGGAGAGCACCAAACCTTTTCTCCACGGCATTGGTGCTTTCGTCGGGACCACTGCTGCACCAGGACCGTTTNAAAGCCAAATATTTAAGGCAAGGAAAAAACCAAGAAAGCAAAGCAAGTAAACCACTCGAGTAGGCAAGGCTATAAATACCTAGAACAAAGAGGAGTACAGACAGAGCGAAGACCACCAAAAGCAGATGAGTTAAAGGAGGAGTACACAAACATCTCCAGGAGAAGACCCCGTCCTAAGACGAGATAGGGCCCTTCTGAGNACTTAAAAGGCAGTAATTGCTGGAGGTTTTCCTGGTCAATAGAGGGTCATGAAGCAGCTTTCTGGGAGAGTCTGAGCGTATTGTGGGTGTCTCCAGGGGTAATGATTTCCTTTGGTCCTGCTTGAATTCTCCGGAGGAGGAGAGCACCAAACCTTTTCTCCACGCCATTGGTGCTTGCGTCGGGACCACTGCTGCACCAGGACCGTTTCACCGGGACTGCTGCTGCCCCCCCCAGCCGGCAGTTTCGGGTTGTATGCGGACTCTATTTCGGGTGTTTTTTTCGTTGTACTGTTAAATTTCACTCGTTTTGTATTTCTGACTTGAGTCCCTCGCTGTTTTTGCTTTTTCAAACCATTACAATGTTTAATCCTGAAGTTCTCAGGGTGCTAAATGAGGCCAAGGGGGCTCTCAGTGATGAGTCGTTCAAAATTCTTATTTTCTTTATTCTGAGGGAAAAAATAATTTCTCCTTGCTCTTACTTTAAAAGAGGCAGTAGGTTTTGCTGTCTCAATTTGTAAAACTGAGTACTGTTGGCAACCTTTTAGCAATATAACTATGCAGGAGGCTTGTGTGGAGGAAAGGGGGAATAAAACCCTTCAGAGCAACCTTGAAAATCTACTGTCAATACAAAGGTTATGCAACTCAAAGGCTATGCAACAGGGATTTAGAGTTACTCAAATGTCTAAGCTGACTATCGAAAAGCTTGTTGTGCCAAAGACCGCAGAAAGATGCTTTCTTTTCTCTGTGTCCTGGGAATAGTAAAGATTGTAAGAGCTCATTTCTCTATCTGATATTTCCTGACCTTTGCTGCCTCCTCTATATGAACAGCAAAGATCAAGCTAAAGATGTGGAAGCTCTCGCAGATGAACAGGTTATTTAGTCTAAAAATCATGTCATATCCAGGCTTTATCTTACACTTTAATACGGTTCCAAGCTTGACTTTGTCACTTTGATTTTTTTACCTGTCTTT
Source organism: Chloroceryle aenea (assembly GCA_013399075.1). NCBI lineage: Eukaryota > Metazoa > Chordata > Aves > Coraciiformes > Cerylidae > Chloroceryle > Chloroceryle aenea. The sequence continues at coordinate 88,824 of VWZY01005342.1, forward strand.
TTTTTATATATTTTGTAGTCCTAATTGACTCAGAATCTCTAGCAGTTATTGAGAGGAGAAAAAGGGTTTGATGATTGCAGAGTTCTGTCACTTCAGCCTATGGCGATTTAAAGCAACAAAATCTTCAGTGGAACTGGCTGGGGAAATGACTGTGGAATTTTGTTACTATACTGGGAGGGGAACTCTGAAATAAGAACCCCAAAATCCTTGAAGGAAGATCCAAATGTAGCTGTTATTTATATATTTTTTTATCTGTGCTGTTTCCTTTCTGCTTGTCCTTAGTTCACTTGAAAGTTCACCTCAGAGTTCTCATAAGGAAATAAACTCTTCATGTGCTTTTCTAGTGAAATGGCAATATTTTTGTTTTGGTAAGAGTGTTTTGGATACAGTTTGATTTGCATATCAATATTCGTGTCACATTTCCATGCTGTTCACAGGTATTTCAAAACTTAGTCTCCAAATGTAACTGTTTTGCTAATGTGATGTAGCTGCTGCCTTTGCCACATACTTGGATCCATTGTAGGATTTCTCTTAGAAACACATCACTGCTTCCAGTTATGGTATGGAGAATGCTCTCTCCTGTTGCCATGGGCCTCTCTCCTCTGCCAGCGATGGGTGCCTTGTGTTTGGATGGTTAAACTGCGTCAGCTTAAACTGCATCTCTCCTAATCCAAGATCGTGACTGTGTGTCCACGAGGAATGAGGCTGTGGCACAGAGGGTGTCCTGGTGGCTTGTAAACACAAGCATTGTCTTCACTTGCTCTTAAGTAACACGCTCGGTTAGGCCAAGATTTTCTTCTGTGTTTTCTCCAAGCTGATATATTTCTCTCCTTCTGTGATCAGCTCTTGGCTTGTCCTGGCATTACAACTGGCTTGTTCCTTTCAGTGTTGGCCAGGAAAGGGAGCGAGGAAAGCTGTGTAGTTGAAGCTGTGTGAGGAGTTTGTCATGTTTAGAGACAGTTTTATATTTCCTTAATGCAGTTAGCTGTTCTGATGCTGGTGGGGCCATTTGTCTTATTTAGTAAGGCTTTAGTTCTGGGCATGTAACATCGATTTACCTCTAGGATGATGCTTATGGGTCTTTCATGCTTTTCACCATAGGCTTTGTAAGTGATGAGTTAGGATTTAATGCTGCCAATGTCAATAAGCATAAAACTAAACTGAGTAATGATACTGTTAAGTTTGGGCTCCTTCAAGCACTATGATGGCTACTAACTGCCTCTCCTACCCTTGTAGGCATTAGAATAATGGTAGCACATGAATATTTTACTTCATTGCTATTGGTAGTGAAAAACAGTAAACAGCAAAGGCTGTAACACTTGAGTCCAGGAAAAAAGGAATGTCTTGTTTGTCTTGGGTGCTCTGATTATCACAGGAAAAAAAAAAGATCTAATTTTGACCGTCATGGAGCTGAAACTGTACTGGTGTGTGACATTTATAGTGTTCACATCTCCATGACCTAGCTAAATCACACTGCTATATGTGAAACAGCCCACCAAGGTTTTACCAGCAAAAAGAGATGGAGAATTTGAAAATCTCATTTTTTCGGAGTCAGCTTTGCCACCTGAAGGAGTGTCTCTAGTATTAAAATGTCTAACTTCTTCCAAGATGCTTGACTTGAACTAAAACCAATTTTATAACTATATATTAGTTGATATATCTTCAAGGTAAGACCAGGGGATGTAGAAAGCAGTCGTCCTCAAAGCCTAATGTTAATTACAAATCCCTGAGGTTGCTAGGAAACCTTATCTTAAAATGAGTCTACCAGCAATCAGGCTAGATGCTGATACTAGAGAGATGTCGAGGAGATTTTCTTTCTGTCTTTTTCCTCCTCTCCTGGCTGTGATAGAAGATTTACATGAAGCTGTGTCGGTTTAGGCTTTGGGAAGGAATCGTTCCTTTTCTGAAATGTCCTAGAAATGCGATGAGGGGTGGGGTCAATGCTGCCTTTTGTCATTTTGTGAAAGAAGGGGTCATGCCAACAACTCCCCCATTAGACCGTAACCCTTACTAATCCTGCCAGCCTCTGTGACTGAAAGCTTTGGGGTTCTTAAAACAACTCTTATTTCTAATGAAAAATAAAGTGGTATTTTCCTCCTTTCCAGTGAAGTCTGGCTTGCCTTGCTCCAAGTCAGCAGGCTTTTATTACCTTGTCTTAAATGAGCAGTCACAGAATATGAATCTGTTTGCAGTCTTTATTTACAAAGTCAGGTTTTGCCTGTTGTCAGGTGCTTTAAAGATGCATTTTAAAGAGGCACCTGGACTGGGTGGAACAAAGTCCTGTCTGACAATGACTTAAAAAAAGGATCCTAGAAAAGAAAATGGTTTAAGTACAGCTGCCACCTGGAAAAACTGGAGACTTAGATGTTGAAAGGGCAGAAAGGGACACATGTTCATCTAAGTCTGGGAGTCTTGAGATCTAAATTCTGTTGGAACAAGTGGCTCTTTTGCACAGTTGAGAACTCTGCACTTAACTGTGCTATCAAAAATGGGGCTGCCTGCATAGATACGTGTGCCTCGTGCCTGCTGTGAGATTTGGCAGAAGTTCATGCTGAATTGTGGTTTAAATAACAGTATCCTGGGTATGCTGCCTTTGTTCACTTCTGGGGTAGCCCTCCTGTCTTTGGGGGTGATGTGCAGAAATCCCAAGGCTTCCTGGGTTGTAGGACATGGAAGGTGACAGCTACAGTTTGTGTTCAGTGGTAAAGGTATCAAAGTGCTCTTGGGTGTGCCAGATCTTAGCTGTAAAGAGAGCTCCTCCACCCCCTTACATTTATCCCGAGTTATGACAGGAGGGTGGATGGCCAGTTCAATTCCACTGGTATTTTTTTGCTGCAAAAAAAAAAAGAAATTATCATGAGGTTGAAGCAGGTTGGAAGTCTCGATGGTTGGGTATTGATTTGAAACTCCTTGGCAAAACGGGAACCAGTGCCTTGACAAAATAAACATACCTTGTGCAGCAAATAGTTTATTGATGATCTGCCCACAATGAAGTCACGGAGGTGACCTTACTGCCCTGACTTACAGGATTTTTCTGACTGCAGTGTTGAAAGGGCAGAAATAATACATTAATTCCATGATGGAGCTGGGGGAATTACCTCTCTGGGTTTGTTTGGCATGTCAGCTTTGTTAATTACCCAGAGCTTTCTTGGTAGTTATTACAGGCAATTTTGTCCTTTGAAGCACTTGGAGACCAAAGCTTTGTAAACAAACAAATTTATGGGTCTGTTTATCCTGCTCTCTAACCTGGGTTTCTAACACTGTCTGTGTGTCTGGGCAGTGAATGGCCCTTATAGGGAGGAGGTAAGATCAGGAACATTCCCAGCAGGTGTCTGGAGGGAATGCTTGCGTAGCGATGTTGGCTGGAACCTTAATCTGAAATCTGCTGCTCCCTTTTCCACGTGGTAAACTCCTACTCTGACATAACTGCACCTGGAGCTTTGGGCAACTGCTCTCTGCTTCAAAATGACTGTCTCTTGTAATCTTTGCCTCATACCTCTGAAAAATGCAAAACTGCATAGATAGAAAACTGCTTCAGATCTTGATCAGATTCTGAAATATTAAATGAATTTGAAATGCTTTGACGTGAACTCCAAAATGAATTTTGTAATGGTATTTTTTTAAACAAAAGCCTTTTTTGTGTTAAAGTGGAATAATAACACTTAGTTTCATTTTTCTTTTTTCTTCCCAAAAGACCTTTTTAAAACCATGTCAATGAACCTTTCTGATAGAAGTAGCCACCAAAAAAAAAAATCAGTGTTTTGCAGAGAATAAGAATATGCCAACAGGTCCACGTGGGAGCTGTGATATCCGTTCGGCCCTTTAATAGAGCTAGGAACCAACAAAGGCCTCTTTATTCCGCCTCCAAAGAGCTCTTAAAAGGCAGTCTCTTAGAATGCCACCAAATTATTCCCCTTCATTGTAGCTTTGATTTATTCCCAGCTCCTGATCAGATCCAAATGAGAAAAGGAAAACTTTCTTGGAGCTGTCCTAATTGAATGGGTTGGCTGGGCCTGACTCAGGGGCCCTTGCGTGTCAGATTTGCATTGCGAGTTCTTGGCAATGAGTACAACCTTAATATTCCTGATTTGGTCCTAAATTTCTCTGGGCGTGTGCCTATAATACACTCAAGCTCCTGTCTGTCAGGTAGTTGCCTGTCCTCTTAAGTAGAACTGAGTGACCCAGATGGGCTTGGTAAAAGATCTGGTCCTCTGCAAGCCCAGGTAATTGCATGATGGAAGGTTAAAATGGAAGGATCTGTTTAACTTTGCTGCACAATGACCCAGTGGACGAGCCCTGGAGATACTGAGGCTCAGATGCACATCTCCCAGGTGGTAGATCTGCACAAGCTCTGCAGAAGTGCTTCACTGCACTGCCACTAGCTGATGGAAACGAGGAAGGTCTTCCATGGCCTCGTTTGCTATTTAAGGACTCAGGAGGTGGTCTGTCTTGATTAAGATGAGTTTATAGTTGCATCTGTGTTTTCATTTGCTACAGGAAAATATCGTTAATTTATATAGCTAGATGCCTAAGTCACGTACTGATGTGCTCTCTGGTCTTGAAAAAAATTCTCTTGGAATCCAAGCATGCTAATGATTGACACTAATTGTTTTCAGTCATGTGAATTTTATTGCTAATGCTTAGCTAAATAGATGGTAGGTGCAGGTATTAGAGTGTAATCATACAGCAGTCATGTTGCAGTAGCAGTGTCTTTTTCATAAAAGGTCAACATAATTTGTGGTGTCTCATATTTTAAATGGTGTGTTTACTGTGGCTAAAACTGCCCCAAAAAGAATTTAACAAAGATGACTTAATCCTCTGGAGATTCCTGAGGTGGAAGGATGCTTGTTTCTTGCATACTCTGCCAGCCTTATTCCGCAGGGGGTGATTTGGATTTCTCCATGTCCTTTTTAAAGATGTGCTGTACTCTTCATCTGGCTTCTGCTCGCAGCTTGGGAAGCTGCTTGGCTCTGCCAACCATTGAGCCATTTTCACCAAGGGGTGTCATCTCTTTTTGTAGAAGCATCTCCTTGCACCACTGAAGAGATTGATTCTCTTCATTTCTAAAGACAGAACCTTTCCCTGCTTTTTTATCTAAAGTTTTATGTGAGGAAGGAAGGGAGGGAAATTTCATTTGACATTAAGTCAGGGGACTTCCTATGTTTTCATCTCCTTGAATTACACAGACTGTTTTTCACCCTGAAGTTCTCATCTTTGATCAGTAATTCTAGGGGCAGTGCTGACCTTTTCAAACAGCATGGGGCACATGTGTTTGCAAGTATGTGAGGGGGGGGGAAAGGCTTGTTGCTTTGCTTCTTAGGAGGCTAATCATGGAAGTTAAGCTGCCATGATTTACCCAACCTCTGTGTGTAGGCAAACAGATTTAGAATCATCTGAATGGAAGAAGCATGGTTTGAGCTAAGTGATGTTAGGGAATATAGGTGAATTTGGCAGCAAGCTGACCAATAGCTTTATGCTGGTGTAGACTATAAAAAAAACAAACCCAGCAATAATGAAAGCTACCATTATAAATATGCTTCTTATTGCTTACAGCTTCAGGCTGACTTAAAATCAACTTTTATTAGCTCCATATTAGGGGATTGTTTCCTCTGGATTTGATTACTAGGATGGATAGATTGGAAATCTGCATTTCCATATAGATAGAACTGTTCTTTTATAACCCTGCTGCATTCCTGAGGAGGAGAGGAGTTCACCAAGACTGGTTGTTTCCAAGGACTAAGTACAAAATGGGCTGGGGAGAATGTGGAGGTGAGGCATTAAGAGGGGATACAGCACCTGGAATGAGTGTGTCGGGCATTGGGTGGTGCAGTTTTGTTTGTATTAGGCTAATGACTGTAGGCTTTGTCAGGAATAGGAGTGTCATTGAACTGGGCCCTATCTTGATTGAAGGGCCCTGTGAAAGAAAGGATGCTGCTGTCTTGTTTCAGAAGCTGAGGTAGAGATGTAGTTTTTCAGCCTTCTAAAGGGCTTAAGAACCCTTGATATGCTTTGAGCAAGCAAGAGTATTTATCCTTGCATAACAGAAAGCACACACTGCCAAAGGGGAGAGGTGGATCTTTCCCCTTATAAAAGTACTGCTGTTGGAACGATGCTGCTTTCCACCACTGTTTAATGCTGTGTGGTCCGAAAAGGATGAAGGGCAGTTCCAACCTGTGGTAGGCAGTAATGTAGCTATTGGGCTGGCTATGTGGCATATTAACATACAGATTGTGGGTTTGGAGCTTAGTGTCCCTTCATAGCAGCTTAGGGGACAGGGAGAGGTCTTATTTTCCCTTCCACTGCTTCTAGGCATGGCCTTTTATTCATCTTTTCTCTCTTGCAACAGCTCAAAAAAAAAAAATAAATCTGTCTGCTTGTGTTTTTTCTTTGCCCCTTTTCTTCCCTGGGCCAGTCTTCTGATGCTGGTGAATTGAATTGACTTGGAGAAGTCAGCTGACTTAGGTGTTGGTGGGGATAAGCAGCAAGAACAGAAGGGAGAGGAGCAGCACCTTTCTCTGGTAGTGGAAGTAATAAATTTGTGGATTAGCCCACCCTACCTGGTGATAGTTCTCCTCTAATCCACGTTCAAGCTGCAGTTTCCAGCTGGTGTGATAACTGGGATTTCCCAAGTTTTGTTTCTGTCTGTGGGAGACCTCCTTTAGCACACGGTCTTTTGTCTGGAAAACAAGGATGACAGCTCCTTTGTGAAATTTTGACATCTGCGGATAAGTGCTATGTCCTGCAGCCTATGCCAGATCCCCTTTCTTCATACGTAACAAACACCACCTACCTTGAGATTTTTAGTGACAAGTGGAAAATTGCTCTATTAGCAGAACAAGAAGTTAATCCCTTCCAGCACCTGCTTTTTTATGGCTGTGAAAACTTTGAATTGAATATGCAATAACAGATTAAAAAAAAGTACAATGTTGTAAAAGTAGAATTAATTCAAATTGATTTTCCTCCCTTTCTTCTTCTACTAATGTTGTAACTATTTGATGTTGCTGGAATGAACTGGCTTTGAATGGAAGTTCCTATCAGAGAGATACTCCTGAAGTCTAGGGGTGCAATTCTGCTGAAGGTTTTTCTGGGCACGTCTTGGTAAGTACTGATGCTACCATTTCTTGAGAAGCCAAACTTACCCTTCTGAATTCATACAGTGCAAGTCTACCTTTGAAATCTCACCTAAACCCTCAGAGTGGTTTCAGGGAGCTTACATTTTGTAGTCTTTTGTGTAGTTTAATAACAGAGTGGACTTGCTGATGCTGCAGTCCCTTTCCAGTCTGTTTAAAGCTCTAGAGAAGCAGAAGCTGCGGCCAGGGCACGGTACTAGGCTCCCATACTTGTGTGTTCTACTTGTTTCTGGGGGTTACGAGTGAGCTTTTCGCTTTCTGGTACATAACTGTGCAGGGCAGTTGTGATTTGAGGCTTCGTGTTTCATGTAGGTTTCTGAACAATTGGAATCCACCAGGTGAATGCGAAGACAGGTTTGCCAGAGATTTCTGTTTCTCGCTGGGATACATCAGGTCCTCGGATTCCTTTGCATTGTGTTAATTTCATATGCTTAGTTTGTTCCAGTATTACACTGGGTTTACAGACAAAGTTGAGACAAACCCGTAACAACACGGAGGAGGATAAGGGCTGTAGCTGAAACATGCTTTGCACAAAGATATTTTCTTTGAAACAGGGAGCTTTGTGTTGCTGGTCCTTTGCTGCCTCATAGCATCAAATATTCATTCCGTGTCTGCATTTTGATTGTGAGAGTGTGATACAAGAAGACATGATGTTGCTTTAAGCCAGTGAAACCACAGAGCTGTCAAAAAGGAGACCACAGCTACATGGAGCTCTTTCCTTAGAAGCAGCAGTTTGCAGGCATGTCTGGTGTAAAGAATGAAAGCGTTGGAGAAACGGGATGGCTCAAGAGGAGATAAGTTTCTGAAAGATGGTATTTGGCTTGAAGATGTAAAATCCCAGTCCTTTTGTACATAGAAAGAAAAAGCAATTTAATCTGTAGTACAGCGGACTGCATAATGAACAGGTAGAGGTACATAACCTGTTAACCCTGAACTGCTGGCTACTCAACAGACTGCGTAATAAAAGGTCTTGGCTATGTTACCCTGAATTATGGCTGGTATAACAGACTGCAGGTAATAAACAGGCATGGGTATATTACCTTCACCTTTTTCTAGGAAGAGTACACAATGTTGTTTTTCATTTGTGCTGTTCTTGGCTCATGCTGGGCTACTGTAAAATGGTCTTGGTTTGATGCTCTTGTCAGTTTGGTGCAGGTCAGTAAAGACTAAAGGCCTTCCCCTTCTCTCAGGAAAGCCTGGAAAGAGCTGCTGTGTTGTGCTGTGGATAGATGAAGGCCTGGCCAGTGACCAGGGTTGTTGTCAACAGTTACCCAAGCTAATTCCCCTGTTAATTACTTGTTAACTCAACTTGAAGTATGAAAATGCAGAAGAGCATGTGCCCTGGCACTTTTAGAGGGCACATAAACTTGTAAGGGCGTCCTTATCAGAATCACGTATTTGGCCTTTATCACAAATAATTACTCTGGACAACTGAGGAATATTTATTAGGGCACATTCAACTCCTGACTTGTTCAAGCAAGTGCTAAGTCTCTGCCAGTGCCCTGGGAGAGAAGGATTGTCACTCCTGGCAGATGAAAGCCCAGACTGCTCACACTGCTGTCTGAGGCAGGAGGGGCAGGGAAGCTGTTTTTTAACTAAAGCTGTTGATGTCAAGCCACCATAACAGCCTTTCTGGACAGAGTCTTTAAGAATCTGTGTATGCTGTACATCTGTGTAAACCGAAGGAAGTTTCTTTCCTTCAAGAGGCTAGACCAGATAATGGCATTTAGTTCTAGAATTCCCTGTCTCCTTACCGATGCAAAAAGACTAAGAACCTTAATCTTCCTGTCCTGAAATCCTGCATATGCAAGACAGGGATAATGTTCCTAATTCTTTGGAGTTAGTATTTATCTTGTTAGACCATGGCTTTAATTCTAAACTCCCTTGTTGCTTACTGATCTTCTCCAGTGGTAAAAGAGGGCCCTCTGAAAAGGGTCTGGATTGGTCTTAGGAAATAAATAATAGCTTCACTGAGCAGCTTGAAGAAATGTGTGATCTGCATTCCTCTAAACCATCAGAACAGAAACATTAGGGATAGTTTTGCTGAAACAGAATTGGAGTAACTCTGTTGTAGCTCACTGATCGATTTGAAATCTGCACAGGGATGAAAATGAGTCTGTGGCACTTGATAGCAGTGGCCATCACCCATGCTGGTCTCATTCACAAGGGATAAAAGGATAAGTAAGCAGACAGCAGATCAAACTGGGGAATGGATGTTTCCTGGTGGAGATATAATCATTGTCTTGTTTTTCTGTCCCAAAGAAACTTGAAGTTGATCCTTGCTGGTAGATTTAACCATGTGGATCCACAACAAGGCTAGCTGTAGTGTTGAAAGGGTCTAATCTCTTTCTCTCTGGAGTTTAGTAAAGCTTAGCTTCTATCTACATTATGGAAAACCTACTGTTAAAGAGTGCACTTGGAGATTGCTGCCAAGGGTCAAGAATCTCTGGTTCTGAACAAAGATGCTGTAATTCACTGAATGCTAGCATGCTGCAAGTGTGAAAGCAGGTCGGTGTCAGTTTCCAGCGGCTGAGTTTGGAGAAGGTGTAATGCTCTGTGTGCTTTGCAGTTCCTAGCTCAAAGCTCCTGAAATATGGAAAGAAGTTAACTTGATTTGAGGGAACTCTTGGCCAGACTCAGGTTTTCTACCAGTTTGACCTTTGAAAAATAGACTTGAGTTAGTGCTGAGACAACAGCAAGGAGGCAAAAGCTGCGTATTTCACTGGCTTGATCTCGTTGGAGGTCCCCTGTGTTAGGTGGTTAAAAAAGCTGCTTGAAACCATCTGACAAATAATTACAAGACAGATCTTTGTTGCTTGGGAAGCTTGTCTGATTCCATCCATTGCATGCTTGACAAACTACTAGAGTGGTGGGTCTGAGTTTATCTTTCCCCCTCTGCAGCTCTTCCTGCTCGTAGACACAAAAGAAACAGGGATCCTCGGGAGGTCACGTCGTTGGTAAATTGTCCTGCAGCAGTGCAGTCAAGAGACTCTCCTCAGACACGTGTACTTTCTCTGAATCTTTTTTGCTACAGCATCTGTTCTCGCCAGCTATTGCAGGACCTTTCACTGGAGGGTGGCCTTGTGGATAAGATCACAGCCCGGTACAGTGTCAGGAAAACCTACAGTCAGTTCTTGCCTCAGTAGAATGTGTAAGGACCTATGTGGTTAAGAGCTGATTTTCATTTAACTATGGACTTAAACTGTTGCAACTCCCATGCTGCTTTGTCTTTGGAGTCAGACCTTCAGGGATTTAACTGGAATATTTCCTCAGACTCCTGGGGGATTCTGGCAGCCAAAGCTGACTGAGGGCTTATTTCTTTGTGCCTGGTAGAACAGCTTTAGTTCCACTGAGGGAGGGTTTCTTCCTGAAATTGGGCGGGTATTTAAAGAATGAAATAGGTGTTGCTTATTTATTACAGCTATGTCCCCAAAGGCCTTCACTGGGAGGCAAGCAAGGCATCACAAATAGTATATGGTATATCAAAATGCTTAGATCAGAACAAGTGTTTCTAGAGAAATATAGTAGATATGAAGCATGTGTTTAACTTGAGGACACTTTGGAACTTGAAGAAAACTGCTCTGGGGAAAAAAGGACATGAAAATAAATAAGATTAACTAGTTTATGCAAGGATACTCTCACCTCTGAGCAAGCAGTGGTAGGGTGAGATGGGAAGGGAGATTTTTCTTGCAAAGAAAACCATCAGTGGACAGACAGGGATTTTGGGAGAAGCTGGACTTCTGCCTGTTTTCATAGGTGCAGGCTTATTGCTCTAGAGAGCAAGGGTTTGGCCCTTAGTGGAAAGGGGATGTTCCTGAAGAGCATGCTGAGGTAGTATCTGGCTACAGGGATTAGGGTATTGCTTAGCTCATCAGCACTGTTGCCTTCAGAATTAGGCATAGTTGTGCTCCTGCACTAAAATTCCCTTGAAGTGAAGGTTTTCATTCTGGCAGACACAGAGCTGTTAACTTTGGCTTTCAGTAAAGCTGCTTGAGCAATAGGAGGTTGTCCATGGTGAGCTGTGTTCTGGTATTGTACTAGTTCTACATCCATATATTCCAGCTGGTTCGATAGAGCTGCTGCTGATTTACACCAGAGTACTAACGACAGTTTAGCTCGCCCTTTCTACATTGCTCAGGAATGTTTTCCTTATCCCATTTTCACTGTAAGAAACACTAATTGAAATTCATGCTCATATGTCTTATGAACTATGTATGAGTCAGTGGAATAAAAGCACTTAATCACTTAATGAAATTATTGCCTCTCCAAGCATGAAGAAAGGGTGGGGAGGGGGGAAGCATAAAATGTTTTATGGCAATCACTTTAAAAACAAGTCTCTTTTTACTTCTTTGTAGTATGTGTAACCTGGTGTGTCCCTTTCTTGTGCACTGGTTTGTAGAGAGAATGATTGCTAATTGTACTGCGATAGCCGAGCTGTTCTCTAGCTGTGCACCGTGTCCAGCTTACCAAACCAGCAGGCTCACTGGTGGTGAGTAGCTGGGTGGTGGATATACGGGGTAAGGTGCCCCCTTCTTCAGAAAAGGGTCTTGCAATTCTGAACTGGAAGGGTGGCTTAAGGACATAGACTTGGATTACAAATTGCCATGGTGATGACTGGGTCTGGGAAGTGCTCAGATCCTATGGGAGACTTTGAGAGTAGTATCTGTTTGCATTGCGTTGAATGCCAGCAAGTGTTGTTAAATTCACCCAGTTCGCCCTCCTGACTGATGGTTTAGAGATGCATCTCTTTCCCAGCTCACCTACATCAGGTGAGCAGTCAGGCAAAGCTGAGTACTTATAAACCACAGTGGATTCTGCAAATCCAATCAAACCCAAAGTTTCAGACAAATTCCAGCTTGGCCAACAGTCTCCCATGTCCCTGAAACCACCTCTGCTGTGAATTGTTCCAGTCTTAGCACGGTTTTTTGCTGTGCTTAGCATGTTCCTTAGCAGGGTCTGTGTTCTCCTTAGATGGATGTTTGTGAACACCGAGTGAATTGATTCTTGTCAATTATAAAGACTGCAAGGAGTCTGGAGACTCCTTGAGATGAAAAGCATAGGAAAAAAAAGCAAAGCATTAATTATTTATCTCCTGGTGTCATTATTGTATAGGGTTTAAATTACTACTTCAAAATCATTTCTCATTACCCTGTACTGTCATCGCTGCAAATACAAAGAACTTATATACAGCAGATATTAGAGATGTAAGGCACTTGGATTTATTAGGGAAGAGGCTCTTCTCCCCTCCCTTCCCTTCCTCCCACTAGCCAACTGCATTAGTTTGGACTAAATTAAATAGGCTCAAAAAGGCAAAAGAAAGAAGCAAATCAATACAGAATAAGAAATTAAAAATCATTTAATTGAATTTATTTTAATCTGCAAAGGTGTAAAGTGCTTAAACTGCAGATCCCACACTGAGGAAATCTGAGGGTATTCTCGATAGGAATTTTGAATGCAAAACTCAGGTCTGTGATTCCAGTGCATATGAAATCAAGTTCCTTGTGGTCAACTAACTACTTTTGTACCTGGGAATCAAGAGAGGTCACGTGCATCATGTACTTCTGCACAGTGCCAATGTTTTGGTAACAAAGAAGCCCTTTAGGTTCTGTGAATGTTGCACCCTAGAAAGACACATCTTCCTCTTTTCCTGGACCTGTTTCCCCTTTTAGATGGTGCATGCTTTTTTCATGAGTAATACATCATTGAAGCAACTCATTCTGGTGATGAATTACTTGTACATGTTATCAGATGGTCCTGTTCTGATACTCCTGCATCATCCAGAGTATTACACTAATATATCAACAGACCGAACTGTTGCTCTGATTATGTGCCTCGGGTCTCATATATCACTGAGCTCATGCACGCACCCAGATCCCGCTGGACCAGCGCGGTGTCACCACGCAAAGCCCCTCAGCCAGGGGCTCTAGCAGGTGTGCACAGTCAGGTTTGAACAGAATTTGGGGGCAGGCTTCCAAGAGTCCATCAGCCAACAACTCAAGTTTTTCGGGTCACGGAGTGCTTTACCATTTAGGTCAAATAATCTGAATGGCTTTTAGAATGAATTTGGCCTCTTATGACAGTCTTCTGAACTGTGCTCATATCCAGCAGCAGTCTGTGAATTCTTGGGAGTCGAGCCCTTCCTCTATATTTTGGTCTTCAAATATTGCAGTGCTAACTCTTCAGTATCCCCCAAGTGTGAGGAGGGATGAGTCCATCCATCCTCTTCCAAAGCCAATCTAAAATACCCACACCTCATGAACTTGCAAGAGCAGGGGTTATTCTCTTTAGGCTCCTGGGTCCCAAGGCAGAACCTGCTGAAGTCAGCGAAGGTGGTTCTGGAGGACACTAGGTCAAGTGTCTGGCACAGAATGACAAATGTGTGAGGTCTGCTTTGTAAATGCTGCCCTACAGCCAGACTTTGTCCTGGGTAGCCTTTTCCCTGCCCTGACACACAAATGTGCACTGCCTCCTGACAACGGAGGAAAAGCGGCTGTGACCTCATCCTGACATATCTCTCTAAACAAGATGCAGCTAAGAAGCTGAAGTTATTTGCATCCTCGCAAAGATGTTTATGGATTTGAGGATAATTTTGGAGTTGGTTAGTTTACATTCAGGGCAGTCCTTTGCAGCTGTTGAGAATGAATTGCAGAATTAAAAAAGGCAAGTAACTTGTCGTGAGAAAATAATTCTGATTTCAGTCAGAAACCAGAAAGTAAATAATGAGGATTATACCACAGAGCCTCAGGATAGCAGCCTGAATTGAGCTACATACAAGCTGTAGACACAAGTTTGATTCAAGCTCAGATTTGGCCACTTAATATTTATGTGAGACCATTCAGATCAAAGCAGTAAAGATGGATTGGTTAGATGTTACAACCTTCCAGTGTCTAGGAGGACAGATAACAGAAAACTAGCTGTGGAGCTGTGTATCCTTTGCAGATGACCCAAGCAGAATGGGAGTTTCAAAGCTCTATAAACCAAGAAAGCATTCTTACAAGCCAATTTGGCTTGGAGATGTGGTAATTTTGCAGGGATTTCTTTCAGTGCAGGGAGACACATGATGGGAGCTGTGGGAATGGTAGAATCAATAACCTGGTTAAATTTAAGTTCTCAGTTCAGGTACACTGCTTAAGGGAATGCTGTATGTTACATTTTTTATATATATATATTTAACTGCTAGTGTGGTAAAACTCACCTGGAAGTGAGGAGGTGTCTGTTCCCTGTCAGAATTATGCCTGTGCAGTTCATCTTTCACCTGCCAGGTTATATGAGCTCAAACTGGTGCTGGCTGATAAATTGGGTGATCTGGCAGACATGGTACATGTCACACACACAGTGTCTTTATAGCTTAAAAAATACCCTATCTGCTCCAAAGGGTTAACCAGGTGAATGTGGGCATCTGACATCCATGCGAGTTATTTAGGTCCTTCTGCATTCAGCATTCTGTCTGGATTCAGCTGGCACAACAATTTGCTCTGTACCTCACCTTGAATGCCCTTTCCCCTCCCACGATTGCTGCCATGGGAAAGAGGACAGCCATGTATTGTTACACTCATTAGCTCTGGAGAATGTGACTGTGATTCATAATCATCTGCTACTTTGAGACAAACACACACCAAAAATGTGTTTCTTCATCATCACTCGCAGTTGTTGTCTGAGGACTTGGGCTGGGGCCTGGAAAAAAAAAGCTTGCTTTCAATATGAGGGTGGTGTTAAGAAGGTGGGTTCTGAAGGGAATCCCCAGGTGAGCTGTGCTGACTCCTTCGGCCGCAGTGAAGAGCTGAAGGAGCAGGTAAGAAAGGGACCTGATGCTTGGTGGGGAAGTACCAGGAGTCAGCCAGCTGAGGGAGCGCAGAGCTGCTTTGGCAGGATTTTCAGACTACCTTTAATTTTCTCCAGCAGGATATTCACTGCTTTTCAAAGGCTGGAGGGTTTTTTTCCCTTTACTATTTTAAAAAAGTAAATCAGGACATGTTTTGGGGGCTTCAAAGCCTCAGTGGTGCTTTTTCCAATAACACAGAATTTACCAGATGCAGCAAATAGCTGCTCAAAGCCATTTTTACTTGCTAGCTGCAGCACCCGAAAACTAAACTTCCCTCATTAACAATTAATGACAGTTAGACTTCATGCTCCTAATAATGTCATCATTGATTATGCCTTTAAATGGCAAGACCCAGTTGGTAGGGACAGCATCCTCAGTCTGCACCACGCAAATGGGTCAGCACTGGAGGGGTACCTTGCATGAAGTATTAGTTGTGCAGCATGTTGACATAGGGGTTTCACGATCTTTCCTTGGGAAGTTATGACTCATTCGTTAGTGATTCGTTAGTGAGTTGTGACAAATTGCAAATGGCATTTTTCAATGCGGCTTAAAAAGAACAGGAGGTTTCAAAAGGTGTGTTACTGCTGGCATCTGCCATCCTTGGTACTATATCCCGCAGAATGGCCACCAGAAAGAGTTGGGAAAACTACTCCCCTGGTTCTGAGGCTTTGATTTGTGGATTGTCTCACTCTGTAGAAAGCTGACCTGTGTTTGGAATGGGGATGCTCTATAGGGAAAAAAACCTACACAGGGTGTGTGGAGGAGCTAAGATCAAACTCCTCTTTGCTGCCGGTACCACTTAAGTAAAACCCGTGGCCTGCCAACAGTGCTAGTCAGGTTCTGCAGGGGCCCTAATGCCTGGGGAAGGGCTCAAATAAGGAAGAAAAAAATATAAATCTGACAATTTATCTCTTACATTTGTGACAAATTTGCAAGCTCAGAATTTAGGTGATTTTTGAAAACCACATTACGCTTTTGTTTAATTGAAACAGTATTTTTTCATGTTGTTTGAAAACTAAGGGTATTTTGTGTGCAGGTTAGCAGAACAGCACTGACCTTTGGATTGCTATCTCTACACGTCTACCTTAATCTTTTTGAAGTGGTGGTGCGGGAAGAGACTAGGGTAGGTGTGTGGTCTCATGTTCCCAAAGACTCTGTTTCTCCCCGAGAACTCCAGTGTTTTCCCAGGCTCCAGCCTTGGAGGCTACAGGGTGTGTTAGAATAGGAACAGCTTTAGGTCAGCCCTTGTCCTTTTGGGAAACTGCTTTGCTGGCATCTCTTTCATGCTTTGAAAGTGTCAGTGAAGAAAAGGAGGGTGAGGCTTCTGAGAGAAAATCTGATTTGGTTCCTTGTATAAGGGCCCTAAAGCTCTATTAGGACATACCAGTGTACTTAGGCTCACAAGTTATTACCTTCCTATTTTTCTGTTTAGGTTGAATTGTTTGGAGTTGTGGCCATTTTTCTTTATTTTTTTCAATAAAGTGCTGTCAAGCACTGAAATGTGGCAAACACTAAGAGCAGTAATTAGCCCTGTCACAGATACCAAAGCTGGGAAAACTATATTTAAAGCTGTATTAGTGTCACAGAAGATGTTAACTGAAGCAGCTTTCAGGCCAAAAGATATGATACAGCTGATCAGGGGATTGAAAGGTGGCTTCTCTAGGAAGCACAGCACTTAGGAACGCCTGGGCCCTTGCTTGGTGTGGACCAAAGGGCACAACGGCACTGGGCAGTACGGTGCCAGCGGGCTGGCATACAGCATGCAAAGCCTGTCATGTGTCTTGACATTTAAAGTATTCATCAAACACCACCAGAATATTCATTACTAAATTAAAAGAATATTAACTGTGCACTGATGTACTTTTATGTCAAGGGACTACTCAGACCTCTCCTTGCTTCTCCGCACTGACATACTGCTGTAATAGTACAGAGTCCTTTGATCAGCCTGCCTTTTAACAAGTCTGGTCCCTACAGTAAACTTTTTGGTCCTATTTTCTTTTAGGAAAATAAATGTCACAAACTACATAACATGGGGGATTTGACTTCCCAATATAAGCTTTTTTAGGCAAAAAGTGCAAGCAGTTCAATTCCTAGCCTGGTTATTTTTCCAGAACTTGATGTGTTCCTTAACCAGAGGCTTTGAGCTGTAAGTAGAATAAATGTTAGGCTAAACCCAATTAATGTGTGCAAACAGAAGTCTTAAAGCACCGTGCCTCTACTTAAAATGCCCCTCTCTCCCTCCCTCTCTGCTGTAGTAAAAGACACAGCCAGAATAGCAGTGGGAGCTTGCTGATCTGAGTATCTCAGAGTTTAATAGACTAAAACCAGCAAAGGCGAGAGTGGTCAGACGCATTTTTTTCTCAGACACGGAAAGCACGGCTGTCAAATTAACAGCAGTGGCACAGAAAACTACTTGCCTGGCCAAAGATTTGAGAATCAATCATCTCAAAACAGCCATGATGTTGCTGGGAGAAATAGTTTGGGTTTTTTTAAAGAAATCTTGAGGGGGTAGAAAAATTGTTGCTTCTTCCATGTGGTTGTCTAGTTTCAAGCTGTTCTTCACTATGAAGAAACTTATTTTTGTTATAGCTGCTTAATTGAAAGACCCAGCTTTCTTGAACTTGGCCTTGTACAAAATTTTCTGCTGCAAGCTGCGAGTCTGGCCTCTGAAAAGAGCCTTAATTATCCTAGATCCCATGTACTCGGTAGATTTGACAGTGCTATATTAGGAACTGTTTTCCAGGGTGATGCTGGCTATTGCCAGTGACTGGGTAAGTTCTCTGTCTCTCCAGCCCAGGATCCCATCTTTGGTGTAAAATACCCTGGTTATTTATCAAAGCATCTTCCCCAGAATAGTATTGATTTTTCAGCGCTGCATCGGTTAGAGTTGGAGCCTGTGCACTGGGTAATGGGACTCCTTGAACTTAGAGTTCAGGAAATGCCAAGATGTCGATTCCTGAAGGTGTCATCTGGTAGATGAACAAAAGTTAGAGGAAACAGCTTGTAAAGGAGCTCTCTGTGATAGAGGGAAGTGAACATGGGTCCAGAAGTGGGTCATTATAAGGCCTGAGAGGACAAAGGCTGACTGAGAAGCTGCTGGGGAGGAGCACTTTTATGGAACTTGAACATTCTAACAGCTGGGTGACAAAAATGCCTGGGGACTCTTTTCCAGAGCCTTGCTGCAGAGTCTGCTAAACGCCAGCTACCTAAATATCACTAGTTATTTTACTGAATTTGTCCCTAGAGGGGCTATAATGAGAGAGAATGGGGAGTATATTTTGGAAGCAATTAGCCTTAAACGTCTATACTTTTTTTTTTTGAGCACAGTCTTCAGGGAACTAAGTACAACGTTGTCTAATGGGCTGGGTGTCTTCTATTGCCTGTACTCCATCTTCAGGGATGGCAGCTAAACATGAATCCCTGGCATCTCAAATTAGATTTTAAAAGCCTGAGATTCAAGGACTAAGGCGAGAGAGGAAAGGGGTTTCTCAGCTTGTGGTTAAATGCACTGCACTGCTGCATAATGAGAGGAAGAATAAGAAAGTTTCCAGGGAAGAGGAGGTGCCCCTATAAAGAAAAATACTGGAATTAGACTTTAAAAGTAACCGTTATATTGCCTGGTCATTCTCGGTACCCTACAGCTCACATTCTTCTGCCAGACTATAAGCTGGTATCAAGTATTATGAGCCGTCAAAGGCTATTTTAGAAGATATTTAGTATAAATATATGTGAAGCAATATTTTAATTAGTGAAATGAAACAAGGTATTTGAAGTTGGTCTCTTGACACTTTCCCATTTTCAATTCCTGTGAAAGACTTACATGTCAATCAGTATTTTTTTATGAAAAGTTTAAGTGCCACCCTTATCTGTCTTTACATGAGATGTGCAGTGAGTTTATCAGAGCTGAAATGGTCTCTTTCACCTTCCAGAAAGCTAGTCTTGTGTGCTGGGCTGAGGGGCGGCAACTCCTCAGAAATCCCCCAAGCTTGTGGCAAGATAGAGAATATTGCTGGCTTAGCCCTGGCAGTGGAAATGGAAGGTGGGCCAAACTGGTGGATGAAGACGATTCCTCATCTTGTGAGCTACTGCAAAGTGTGTGGGGAGGAGAGTGGCAACTTACCTCTGAGACCCAAATCATCCCCTTTTGCTGCATTTAGGAACCCTAAAAGTGCCTCCTGCCACTGGTTGTCAGCTTGAGCTGCTCAGAGCCCTGCTCCATGGCTGGGCCAGTTGCTACAGCTTCGTGCTGTGCCTGGCAGCGCTTGTGATCTGCAGGACCAATTCACTGTTCCATCCCTGCCCCACTTGAAGGCCCACGTTCTTGCTGTGGTGTTCCTGGGTCTCGGCTGGGGTGTGTAGTCATTTCCATGACGCAGCTACGGAGCAGCCACACCTGCTGTCTGTGTCTCCTGCGTCCCTTTGCTGTGCGCCTGCCAGAGGAGCTGGGTATTCTGCTTGCATTACAAAAGAAAATAGAAGCACAGTATGGTTTCATCCTAAAAATGTCAACCACGAGAACAGGGAACTTTTGCTGCTAAGATGTATCCTGGCTCACTGCTGGCAGCAGTGGGTTTGAGCAAGGCTCCAGTTTGCTTTCAGGGCACGTTTTACACCGTTCTGATAGCACAAAGTGGCTATATGAGGCTTTTTTCTCTCTGTCATCAGTACAAAACTGCTTAAAAGCATGGTGGGGAGTAGCAGGAAAAAAAATATCCCCTGCCAACTGGTGGATCTGCAATGCTCTTTGCTTCAGTCCACTCACAGGAATTGACTCCCCACAGACTATTTGGCAAAACTCTACTCTTGCCTTATCAACCCCTCTGTATCCCGGGGTGTTCTGTACGGGGGGTATTTGCTTGTGTCATTGCTTGCTCTGCTGCAGCCTTGTCCCTTTGCTGCATTTTAAGGGTAACTTGAACATCTAAATCCTGCTGCCCTGCTGGTTTTCTGCCTCCCACATCTGCACACCTGCTTGTTTTGTTGCTGGATCCTCTCCCACGCTGCCCTGAAGGGTGCCCCGTGCTCATCATGGGGATATGGAGAGCTGGCAAGCTGCAGGCAGACGGTGACTGAGAGAAGTCCCAGCCTCCCTTTAGATTTCAGTCAATGCCCTGAGATTCGGTTGCTATGTAGATGACATAGGTGTTTGTGTCAAAGGGTGAGGGCTGGAGAGAACTAAACCTAGCCCTGAGCTCTGGCTGCTCCTTGTTTTGTTAGTGGTTTTTTTCAGCTTACCATGCCCTACTGCTGCAATCTGACTGGGCACCTTGGCAGTACAGTGCATCTGCTGCCTTCTGAAAAAGTGGAAGAGAAGCCACTCTTGACAAAGTCACGAAGGGCTTGTCTAACAGTTAACTTCATAATGAGGAGGGATTTCTTTGCTGCTTTCCCATGTAGCCTGTCACTCGGGAAACTGGGCAGGGAAGCTAATAAATTAGGTAACAGTGGAGAGAGAAGGAATTCTTAATTCTTTTCAATACAGAACCGGGTACTGATTCGGTCTCCTCATGCAGTTAACAATGAGAACCCTCATTCTTGGGTGAGTAAAGCCCAGAAAGTCAGGCTGAGGTGAATCGAACTGTCCTATTCCCTCAGCAGCTGCAGTGTGCAGTGTTTTTCCTGGGGCTGCTGGCACCCTGAGGGCCCAAGCACAGCCAGTGGGTTGGCAAGTTCCCTGGCACCACTGGCAGCACAAGTGGGTTGCAGGACCTTTACAAATACTTTGGAGGTTTCTCTTGGAGCCATGTGGATGTTGCTTTTATATAAATGGAGGAAAGCTCTGTTAATGGGCAACCTGTCTCCATCTGTTTCTTCTTCATGTGTCTGTCTCACTTCCTAGAATCAGGAGGTGTCTTCCTCTGCTCCTACACTTCCTCTTCTCTTCATGTTGAGAATTAGGTACTTGGGAGAAATAACTAATGTTTTGGGTTTAAAAATAATGTTAAAAAGCTTTTTGGTGACAGCTAAGCCAAACAAGTCCATCTGTTCCTGAAATGTGTGTGGGTTTGTCTTCTGCATACTCATTAATCATGAGGGCCAGGCATTAGGGAAAACTTGCCTATCTTTCCCTTCAAAGTGGTTTTCTAAATAACTTGAAAATATTGGTTTTGACCCTTGCCTTTAAGTAGCATGGAAAAATCTGAGGATCGGATGGTTTCTTGCTTGTTTGTTGCCTTAGCGGAAACAAAATGAGTATAAATGGACTGTGCTGTTAATTTTTGTGTACAGTAGTGATCTAAACAGTATTAGGAGTTTGCCCCTTTTCTGGTGTGAATTTATTTAGCTTTTGACATCAGTAGTGCTACAGAACTTGAGTCATCGGGGAGCTGGATTTGTAATGCGATTACCTCTAGCGCTGCAAGATCCTGTAAACACCTCCTGAACTTAAGCTGTGGTAGAAATGGGAGGTGGACTCTCTCTTCTCAGTGTGCCTGCCTTGTTCTGCATAAAAACAGGGGATGAGGTCTCTGGGTACTCATCCCAAAGGATTTTTTAGCAAAAAGCTTGAGTCCTTTTCTTGCAGATGTGATTAAAATCCCGTTGCTGGAGACTTGTCTTCTGAGATCAGTCCTTCCGCATTGCAAAGCAAAGCAGAGTAGTATTTGGGAATTTTGGATCAACTTGAGAAATTCATATCAACACTTTTAGAGGAACAGCTTTGGAAACTTTTTGGGAAACAACTTATCACTGAAGCTCCAGCTTTTCATTGTTAGTATTTTGTAAGGCAAATTTTTTTCAGTCTGAAAGCTGCCTGTTCTCCAAGCCTTCCCACTACTTTATTTCTATCGGGGGGATTTGCTAAAGCTGCCAGCGTCTCAGTCTGAACCTGAGATACTTTAGACTTCCACTACTTTATTTCCAATACGTGTGGGAGACGAAGTTGCTCTTGTAGGGGAAAAATTTGCAAACATCAATCAGTTGTGCTCGAAAAGGGAAGGCGTGTTGAGATGTGCTGATACAACTTTTCCCTGCACTGTTCAGAGCCCTGTTTTGTACTTGCTGGCCTGTCAAGGTCTCAGTTTTCCCATCTGCTAACTGGTGGCTATAATTAGCCTATCTTTCACAACTTCTATTTTGTCATTCTTGATATTTTACTGTATTTTGCTTCTTGGGGAATAAATGTGAGAAGACAAATTATAAACCACAATAATTTCTGTATCTATCTTCCTTCTGATCCTTTCTTTCCTTTTCCTCCTGCTGTCCTGCATTTACCGTGTTGTTGAACCTCAGAGGCTGTGACTCCTAGTGCTGTGAAGTTGCTGTGGAGTGACCTTGAATGGCGAATGAATATTTAAGTTCAAAATCCCTCGCTAAGAACCGTCGCTTGCCATGGTTACCTCAGGATCGCATATGCAAATAGTCTCTTGGAAGTAACATTAGGAGGATGTATCACCTCAACTGTATAGTGTTTTTTTAAGCACAGAAGCAAGTCTGGAATGATGAGCTACTCGGCTTTGCTTTCGGAGCCAGTGGAGCCCAGCTGTGTGATGAACAAGCTGTATGAGCCCAGCACACTGGTTGAGGATGAAAACCAGGCTCTCAGTGGGACTACCGCATGACATGTTTCATGGGGATCAACAGAAATGTACCCTACAAAATAAAAAATAGCTCGTCTTCTGCTAGCGACCTGAAACCAAGGGATAGGGGGAGGGAAGGCTGCAGTATAAACCAAGTTCTAACCTCGGTGATCTCAGCCCAGGGCAGTCAGCAGCTGTGTGCTGCGTGGCCAAAGGCAGTACACTTTCTGGAGGGGTTACTTCACTGCCAGGTACCTGTTACAAGTCAAAGAAGTTGTGTGCAGTAAGAGGATCATTGCCCCCCTACATGCTGTGTTTATTGTGTTTATTAAGTTCAATTATTCTTACAAGGACAGACACAACAACTCTTGCTCATCTGCTACTGAGGTCTTTTGACAGGTAATTGGTGACTTACATTGACAAGTCTCCTTCCGAGTCCTTAATAGTCAATCATTTGCTGACTTTGCCTGTGATGGTTGTTTAAGTCATTGAAAGTCATGTCTGAGAATGCAGGGGAAGGGATGAGGTAGATAAGAGAACGTGTCCTGTCTGGACTCTGAGTTTCTACTTATCTTTGAGTTTCTACCTCACCTAAATGAGGAGACAGTGGGGCAAAGCTCTATATTGAAGATCTAGGAGAAAAGGTGACTCGTGAGGGATCAAAGGCACATCTTGGGAGGATGGAGTTGACTTCAGGTCATAGTTTGACAGATGTCAATTTTTGTTCCTGACTTTAGAAATCACTCAGTGGGATTTTTCAGCTGCTTGTTTTGCAGAGGTTAATTAAGGATGATCCACATACCGGAGCTTACGGAAGTACTGGCCTGCAACCACCTGGCAATGCGTCCTGGTGAGGGCTGTGGTAGGACATGTACTCTACCTGCTCATCTGCTTATTTCTATAGCACCTATGCAAAGAACTAATTAAACTAACTACATGCTTGTGGCTTTTCTGGGGGAAATACCATTAGAAAAAAATATGCTGTAAAATTGGTAAATAACAAGCATCTCTGGACAAAAGAAGGCAAAAGCATATACCTAAAAATGTGGTAAAGACTGACAGAAAAGGTCTCGACCCTGGCCTGTCTTAAGGCTGGAAAGCTGGTCTCTGCTGGTGTCCCACAGTGAGGGTGGGGAAGGCCTGTTCAGAGCACAGCTCAGAACCAAAAGGTGAGGACTTGGTGGTTAGCAGGAACCCAAGATATTCTGCTGCAAATACCATTTCCTCGACTTTTCTGTACTTCAGGCTGTAGTTCAAAACAGCTTGGATGATTATGGGGTGTGAAGGAGAGGAGGGATTGTCCTTTTCTACTTCGGTAAGGCTTTTGAAGTTCAAACATGTGAGCAAGCTGCAGTGGCACCAGAAGATCCATGTGGAATTAGAAGTGCCCATGCGTTGGCTGCAATAGCAGCATCTGCTTTTAGCCGGTGACTGATGAGATGTTACCTCCCCAGAACAGCGTGTTCAGTGAAGCTGCAGCCCTTCTATCTGCTGTGGTCCAGCAGGGACCAGAGGCTGTTGCAGTAGCTCAGGTGCTCAAAGCTAAGACTGGTTTTTATCATGGTTAAATTACTTTTATATCTTTGCAATATGACAACTGCTTGCTCACCCTTTTAAGGTCCCTTTACTCTGCTAAATCTGTTTTGAAAATCTTCTGCATTCACTTCTGCCTTTGCAGAAGTGGGAATAAACTCCACGATTTTTTTGAAGCTCTGTAGCCCCCCGTTCCTGGTGTGATGATGTATAATTCAGGAATCAACACTGAGAGCCATGTACAGTACAAATACATGTACAGATACAGACCCGTGTTCAGATACAAATAAATTTCTTCTCTATGCTCACAGGGGGATGTGTGGAGATAAAGCATTAATTCACCGTATGCAAACAGAGCATTGTATTAGAAACATATATTTAATGATCTAGCTCTCATCTGCAAGATGGAAAGGAGCATGTTCTCTTGATTACTGGGGCCACTCTGAATCCTAGGAATTGCAAACCAAAAAACAAGAGTGACGAGACTTACCTTTTGTGGCAGAATAAATTCTTTGACAGAGCTCTAGCAAATGTTGTGGGAGTTTTAAGTCCTCGCCCCCACACATCTTTCTCCCCCCACTTT
This sequence comes from Chloroceryle aenea, assembly GCA_013399075.1. Taxonomy (NCBI): domain Eukaryota; kingdom Metazoa; phylum Chordata; class Aves; order Coraciiformes; family Cerylidae; genus Chloroceryle; species Chloroceryle aenea. The sequence goes on from VWZY01005342.1 coordinate 113,409, forward strand.
GCAGCAGGGAGCCTGTGCTCTTGCCTCTGCTCTTGCAGGGTGCTGTTACATAAGCCAGCGGTGAGGAGAAAAAGCTTCTCTTAATTTCTGTGGTTTACATTGCACAGTTCTTTCCACTCTCTCTTTTTTGGCTGAGTATCTCAGGAGGCAAAGGGCCACGCCACAAAGAATTCACGGTGGATAACCTAACATCCTGTGATGCCTCTGTCCCTAACCCCAGCAACCAAGGCTCTCTGAAGAGGGGGCGGCAGCTTTTGGTATCTTGAAAGCCCTGGGAAGATTATAGAAGTATCTCTTCTCATTGCACCCGTGCCCTCCAGACCTCATTTTTCAGTTGCCCAGAATGTTCTGAATGGTAAATCAGTGACACAGACACGGTGCAGAGACTCCTTTCTACCTAGTGCCTGTACAAATGAGTTGAAGTGATTCATATCCTCAGTGCTTTTCTTCCTGGACCTTTATAGAACTGTAATCCAGTGAAGTGTCAGGCTGGCTGGAGCCAGAGCCCTATAAAAGAACTGACCCTGTCGTCTGCATGGAAAATATATGACCGATTACAAAAAAGTATTGCTGCCTTGGAGGGCCCTAGCTGTAAAATACTGCCTAAGGGACTGAAAATGGAGCAGAGATGATGAACATGTAATTACAGAATTGAGATACTTTCCAGTCCCAAAGTAGCATTTCACAGCTATTACTGCAAATGAGAGAGAGCATTTACTTCACTATTCATGTTTCTAGCCTTTAGAATGGTTTTTATTTATTTTTATTTTGAAATGAGACTGGGTTCTTAGATCTAAAAATGAAACAGCATATGATTTTGGGAGAAATGGAGAATAGGCTCCTGTTGTTGCTTCATGGTGGGGAAGGAAGGGTTCCTTAACCTACTAAAGACACAGCAAGAATTAGTGGAATAAGCTAAAGCAAGGTAGATGCACTGGTGTGACTGGTTGTCCGTGGAACAAACCACCGAGGGAAGTGATGTCTCCAAACCAGATAGGACCCCTTTTGGGAGGGTGTTTTTAGTCAAAGCTGGGCTTGTTCCAGAAGTGAATAAAATGTATTGATCTGTGTTAAATGTGGGAGATCTCACTTTACTGTTTGTTTCTCCCTGGTATCGCAATCTCTAAGGATGTCTGTCTTGTTTTTCTGATGACAAGTTGTTAGCCCTCAGCTGGGTAACCCGGTGTGTTCTACATCTGAAATTATAACTGAAGAACTCTTGGAAAACGTATTTTTCTAATTTGCCTTGTACTTTAATGATACTGCTTTAACAGAAATACCCCAACAGCTTTTACATTAACAAATGAAATTTTGAGGCAAACATTAAATGAATCTACATTAAAACTTGGCCTTGTTAGTTACCGGGAGAAATGCTGGTTACACAAACTGCTTAGTTCTTCACGTTCATGGGAACAAAGTTTTATTTATAGACGGGAAGAAATGAAAGAGGTGTTGGAACTCATCATTGCTCTTTGTGGGAACTATTGGGTAGAGCAAGGTTGCTAGACTCGGCTTGCTCATGCAGAACAGGAGTTATATTGGACAAGTGTAGCAGCAGAGTCCCTGGCCATGGTTTCTCTTCCCTCCCAGGGAGGTAGTTCACCGGTCCTGCTTCCGATGAAGAGGTTAATGGACGTGAAGGCAGAACCAATATCAGTATTAGACCAGATGCAGGAGAAACCTTTTCTCATCCTTTATTTGGGAAGGGATTTTGGCAGGTAGGCTGGCACAGGGGGCTTTTCTGGAGGTGTGTATATTTACACAGCACTTTGAAACAGCTTTCAGATGCTAATGCCCCATCATTTGGGAGCTTCCGAACCAGCCTAGTGGGTCTGCAATAGCTTTGTTCACAATTCCTTGGCAAAGGAGAGCAGTAGACAATTCCCTTTGGAAACAAGTTGCCTAGAGGTTGTGGAATCTCTACTTGGAGATATTAAAAAAACCACCACCCTCCCAAAAAAACCAAAGCAAAAACCCAACAAAATAATACACCCCCCCAAACCACACCTGGACATTGCCTTGGGCAGGTTGGCTCTAGGTGGCTCTGCTTGTGCAAGGGGCTTGGACAAGGTGACCTCTGGGGGTTCTTCAACCTCAACCAATCTGATTCTGAACAAGCAGAGCTGACTGCCCAGCTCACCACAAGGCACTGGACGGTTCTTGGATAGAAGCACGAAGCCAAGTGTGTGGGTTGGAGCAGTACTGCCACAGATCACCAGCTACGTGTTCTCTCCCTCATCAGATACTTCAATGTGGACAGGGCAAATTACGTAACCTCGTTGTGATGCTGAGAAGCACCACCAAGGAGATAGCTGCAGTTGTGAAGCATGTGAAATGTCAGTCAGTTGGTTTAAAAAGAGTAAAAGACTCCTCAGAGAGACTCTTTTTATAACGAACTTATATGATCTGACAGTCACACACTCCAAAATTGAATTAATAAATCATTCACAGCTCTGGTTGGAATAGTTAATACATGTTTTGTGCCCCAGCAGAGAGGAAAATGGCCTGCTTTCCTTGCTTTATGACATATTAGGCCTAAATAGAATTAATGATAAGGCTTTCTAACTTTATTTACTGTGGAGAAGAGCTGTTTCTAAGGGAATGGTAAGGGAGAGAAGGGGAGGAATGAGCTATGAATAGCTTATTTCCTCAACATAGGCTTTTAATAATATGCAACTATTCTGCTTATTGCCCTGTATACTGTGACGGTGGGATAGGCAGAGGACTTTGCACATGGTGAGCAGGTAACAAAATTTAGTTGCTGCCAATGAGTCGTCACAAGAGTGATGTTTGTGTGACTTCACGATGGGTGCAGAGCCAGGGCACCCGTGACTTTCATAAAACCTAAACGAATGAAACTCTTTTGCTTGCTCACACCCAGCGTCGACTTCGGCTATATAAAGGCCTATGAATTACCTCTGGCTTTGAAAAACAGAGTTCTACCTCTAGAGAAATAAAAATTGGGTTTCAAGGATAACAAGAGCTGATAGTAATTCTAGATCACATGTTCGTGAGCTGAGTGGTTTCAGGAGCAGCTTAAATATGTAGAGCACTGGTCAGATCTTTCCTTTGGCATTCACAGAGCCTGGTTCTGTTCCCAGCTCTATAGGATGCTTCGCTGGAAAACATCTAAAACTGAAGTGAGAGGAATTACCTTGTCTCTGCTTTTTTCTTCCAGGCCTGTGCTCTCTCCAAAGATAAAACACCTATTCCTGTAGTCTTAAGATTTTTGTTCTTGCAAAAAGATTATAAGGCAGAGGACAGTACAGCTAATTGAACAGCTAGAGATGGAAGTAAATAGATAAATCAGATTTCCCCCCTGTTGCTGTAGAAGTTAATTATTGAAATGTTAAGTGTATTAGATGCAATGAATAATTAAACCAGACTGTAAATTAAACATCCCTTTGACACAAAATGTTTGAAAAGTTAGTTGCATTAGTTTCATTCCTCCGACACCAGGATACATGTCCTTTCTCTTTCCAACATGGGGCTTCCAAATCTGGTGGGGGGAGCTTCCCTTGTGTCTAGAATATTGCCTCAGCAACTTCTCTTCTCTTGACGGATTTTTCACTACTGAGCCTAATAAACTTTTAGCAAAGTGTCTTAGAAGTTTAGTAGCTGTTTACCAGAGTGGATGTGAGACCTCCTTGCTGTCAGGAGCAGGGGGGTGTATTAGGAGATGGCATGTGCCACACTTGTCTTGTTTCTGGTGTCCTTCCTAAGCATCTGACAATGGCTGCTGGTAGAGAACAGTTACCTGGGCTGATCTGCTACAGGAGGAGCTTATTCTTCGGGTATCTCATCAGGAAAACCCTGTAACCCTTCCTAGGCAGGGTTTGCCCCTGGTGGAAGGGGTTCGTTCTGCTGTCATGATACACGCTGGGGGACAGCAAGACTTTAAAACCAAAGTTGTTATTCCTCCAGGTGCTGCCTCATTTCCCCCCACCTCTTGCCTTATCGGCCGTGTGGATTGTTGCAAGCAGAGCGTGACAGTGATGTTTAGTGACAAGGCTGGACTTGCACCTAAGAGTTAAACCTGACTTCCAAATGCTTCTTAATTTTCACAGTAGTTTTGCAATGCATAAAATCCACATCTTTAAATAGCATAAATCAGCATGGGCACGTTGGCTCAATCTAACCCCGGAGCTGGCCCCTTCCATTTAGCAGCGCCGTGGGAGTCTGCAGTAGCTCCATGTGTTAAGTGGTCTGGCAGCACAATGCTATTGAATGGACCCTGGTGTGTCAGTGAGCTGAAATGGCTTTAAAATGGTCACAGTCATTCTCTCTGCAATTTGATTCTTAACATGTTAAAGCCACAAATGGGAAAAAAGGGAAGAAAGTTATTTTATGTAGATAAAAAGAATAATTTTTGAAGCACGCTGTCTTTTTCATTATGGTCCACTTTTATTCTAGGTAATAGTAATGAAATATTCAACTGGTGCTACCCTCGATGTGAACTCATCCTTCAGTAATTCACACAGCCTTTAATTAGACTTAAAAGAAAGTCATTGTCCAATTAATTTGTCCCTTAGATGTTATTTTGGATCAATTTATGTTCTTAAACCACTGAGAAAGAGTTCCTCTAACATTTGAGAGAAGCAGTGAAAGGGGAAGGTTAGTTTATTTAGGCCAAAATACTTCGTTTAAGAGGAGAGCCCTCACGTACACACAAACATTCCCAGTGAAATTGAGTTTGGGTTTTGCTGCATCTGAAGGACACCACAACAGTGGTGTGCTTGGCCAGGTAACTGTTGTCTATTGCGACTCAACTTTGAGCTGAATGTGCTGTTATTTAGTTCTGCTGTGAGCCATAAAAATAATCTACCCTAATTCCTAATTATAAATTTACCCTAATTATCATTCTCTTCCAAAATGAGGCTAACAGTTAAGAATTTAGATCAGACTCTGTGAGGTGCTGGAATAGGCAATACAGGTTTCTTTTCACGTGCTGAGCCCTGCCAGGCTGCTCTCTGGTAGCTCCTGCTTAGCTGAGCTCTGTCCTGGAGGGATCTTCCTTGGGACCCTTGTTGCAGGTAGGTAGCAGGCGTAGTCCTCCTGGGGTCATCCAGCACCTTCTGAGGGCACAAGAAGTTAAATGGCTCATTTCTGTGCATTTAATGTCTGCTGTCTTAATGACAGAATTAAACACCCAGATATATTTCCAAGCATAAATTATTTTCACTTGTTGATCAAGAACTGTTTCCTAATCAGAACAAAGCTCTAGTTTTCTCTTCTCCTGTCTCTCGGTGACAGCTTCCCAATGCTGTCTGCAGACAGTACATATGAGCTGATAAATCTTAATGATATCTTAAGTCTGAATTATTAATCTCTTTTTTTTTACTGTTACATAATTAGTAATGATCGTATTGATGTTCCTGAGGGGACTCGGGAGGCGAGGGATTTAGCAGAGAGGAAGGATTGCCACACACTGAACAGATCACAGCCGAGCGATCAGCGGGTTAGAGGCAGCTACAGCCACTCCAAAACTGAACAAAACCCCGGGCAGAGGAGCTGTGTTTTTGTCGAGTGACAGATACTGGCAACATGCTCTCTTTAGATATGTTTTATATATTTATGCATAAACACATGAGGACTTGTAGCCAAAGCACAGGCAGCTTTCCCTGAGTGCTTACAGTAGCTGAGTGTGGACTCTCAGCTACTACTGAGATCTGGAAATTGAAGCTCTTAATCTGACAAGTAGCCTAGGCTAAGAAAAGATTCCTTTTTTATTCTTGTTTGTCGTCTTCTTCCCTCATCTTGGCTTGACATTTTGTTGTAAAACTTGGGTCAAATGTGTTTTTTCTCTTCCTTCTCTAAAAATCCTGTTCCAAAAAGGCCCATATGTCTCTGTCATGCTAGAAAAGAAATGCTGATGAAATGTCATGGAGCTGGATCTTTTGCTTATGTTGGGATAAAACCATTAATTCTTTCTTTTTTTCTCCAAAAGTGACAAAATCCTGTAGTTATCTTTCGCTGGTATCTACACCAATCGTGCCTGTTTGTAAGAGATGAGGCCCTCTTTTAGAGGGAGCAGAGGGATGTGGGAGAAGTTCTTTGAACATCAGAAAATTGATGTCTGCAGTTCTGTGAAGTCATCACTTACCCAGTGATTGTGCGCAGCTCTGCTGTAAATCTTTGCAGACAATGAGGTCACTCTGAAATCAGCTTCAGTTGAATAATCAACTTTTACATAAAACTGCTTTATACTGGGGGCTGTTTAAAAATAGAGCGGTTTCTTTGTGTGCCGTAGTTTGCAGGTTTCTAGCAGAAAGGTAAAATGTTTGCTTTCGTTAACTTACTGAACTGTCTAGTGGCTGTAGTGACACTCTCAGATAACAGCAGAGATCTCTTTCCTGACGTGTTGGCTTGGACACGTGGTTATTACTACTTACTGCTAGCAGGGCCCGCGTTTCTGATGGACCAACGTTGCCAGCATCCTTTAAATTCTGAGCAATCTGCTTTTGGAATTATTTCAGTCACTATTTAAACTTCCACTGATAAAAGCTTTATTGTCATAGCGCCAGATCCTTTCAACAGTTATTTCTCTTAGCAAAAGGGCCACGTATTTATTACACGCACAGGGCAGAGGATAAAGAAATTCTCTGAAGGGAGAGGTTTTATATAAATTTGAGTTCCAAAATTAGCTGATTGTGGCTTTGGTAGGGAGGGGGCTTAGTTGTGCATATGCTGTATGTATTCATTATAAAACACCACATTGTTTTGAAAATATATCTACTCATTAAGTGGACATGCTTTAAATTGTAATAATTAGATGAAATCACCAGTGCTTTGGATTTCCAGGTCCATTGCCCAGAGCAAGTAACAAAGGTCTGGGGAGGAGTATGGCTGGCAGATAGGACTGCTAACACTCTGGCCAGTGCAGTGGTCCTTTCCAGGGCTTTGTGAGCCTGGAATGGGGTAATGACAAAATAACCCTGCTAAAGAGCAAAGCTTAACCTCACCTTCTGAGTGCTTGGGCTCTTCTGTTAACGCACGGAGTCATCACTGCACTTGTCCTCTGGAACTCTGCAAATCGCTGTAAACGACTGGTAATCACATATGTAACTTTGAGAGGAAACCTAAGGCCACATCAGCTGATGTAAATAAGCAAAGCTTCACAGATTTCATGGAAACCTGAAGATTTACGGTAGCTGAGCACTTAGCCTGATGGTTTCACTTTACTTAGCTGCAAGGGAATTGTTTAAAATTTCCATTCCAATGTTAGAAAATGTGAATATATAAAAATAGAGATCTATGTGGCTTGTTGCATCCAGAAAATACACTTCAAACAAACGTGAAAAATGTGTACATCCTCTGCACTTTCGGCGTGCATTTCAGTGGCTACTCAAAAGCATTCCACATAATGCCCAGAGTGAGTATCCCTATGTGACTCTGGGAATTCAGAGCATCTCCCTTTATTCATTGCAGATCTCTACTTAGAGCAGCAGATCAGTTCAAAGAGTTACAGGAAGAAGTGGCTTTTGCCAAATAAGCCTGCAGATGGAAAGCAACTTGCACATATGTAAGGAAAGGACAGTGCTGGGACAGAAGGCAGCAGAAGACAACTGGAAAGGTAAGGTTACAAGTTCCTAGGTATTGTTTAGCTCTGAGAAGGCAGCTGCTTAATCCTTGAAGTTTTCAGTGTATGTGGAAATCACTCTGCTTTATTTAGGGCATATTAATGTGTAGATATCATGCCAGAACTTAATAAACAAAGTGCACACTTGATGAAAGAGCCCACGTAGCATTGTGATGCTAGACCTCCATTACTGTTCACATAGCCCATTTGCCTTGGGAATTCGGGTGTCTTTAGGACATTCAGGCACCGAAATATGTTAATCCTGAAATATTTAACACTAAGGAGGAGGTAAGGTTCTTTATACTTAATTTATATTTTCTTCTATCTTTATATATGCTAATTGGTGAAGACAATAGGCTCTGAATTCACATTTCTACCAATGGTTATTTCAGATATTTTACTTTATTGGGAAAAGCAGTCAGCTGGCTTGTCCAGCTTTGATGGAAGACTAATGAAAAGAGTGGTCCATTTGGCCAAAACCACCCTGGGACTGTATGGAATGCAAAACTTTCATGGCTTGCAGAAAAAATGTTCTTGAATGATTTATTACAGTCATCTCAGCATTTCTGCCTAGAAAGGTGTTGCATCTCTTTGAATTAAATCGATACCTCAAGTTATACAAACTTGGGACTTCAAATGAATTAAGCATCTCTTAGAGGTGCTTAGTCTAGAGGAGGCTTTGTCTAGAAGCAGTGGAAGAATAACATTTGGCAATGTATTTTGAATTCTGCTTGGGTTATCAATAGCTTTAGCGATACCAATAGCAAAGTGTTGAAATACTGAACCTATCTTCAAAAGCAAACAGGATTTTTTCCAGTCTCAGTTGTGTCCTTTAAATTCATTAGCAAATTCCTGTAGACTTAAAAGGGTGTTTGGTACCATGTACTGTGTGTGGTCTGATCCATGATGGATAAGAAATTTTATTTTTAAAGGTACATAGACATCTTTTATCAGTGACTCAATGAGACCCTAATCTCGTGTCCCCCTGCAAAGGTTGAAAACCAGCACTGAGCTTGTTAGGGGGATTAGATCTTTTTGAAAAGACTTGTCAAACACTCTGAGTTTGTTTAATATTTTGCAGTCACTGCAGCAAGTTTTCCCTGGCTACATGAACACAAACACCTTTAGTTTCTGTATCTTAATATTTGAGTTCATGCACTAATTGCATTTCTTAATTCGCTTCTTAACATCATCTGTGCTTTGTGGTACCTGGCAGTGCATTATGTTTTTCAGTGCTCTTCACTATTGCTATGTGTTTATGTGCTTGCTGTTCATCTGTTTAAAGCCAATGGCCCCGGTGTGTGTGATCTTTCTACCGTAAGCAGCTGTGGCTTAGTAACTCTACCGTCTTCTGATAGCCTTGCAGCCAGGTGACTGACATTATCTTAGTCAATTTGGTTGCATAATTAAGAACTTTGCAGAGAAAATGCAGCTATGGAATCATTGGGATGATTTTAATACTAATGGCTTTGCTAGCAGGCAGCCGGGGTGCTTAATGGGCTTAAACAAAATAATAACAACAAATGACTCTTGCTTTGCGTAAGCCAGAATGTCACTAACATCCTGAGATAGTGACGCGTGACCTACTTACATCTTTATCTGCTGTGTGCCGTGTCCACGTCTGTTCATGTACCACTTCATTTGTATCCTTGCTTGCTCCATCAAGCCTCTAACATACGCTGCAGTCACTTCCTGTCAGAAGCATTCACCCTTTCTTCCATCACTGCTCAGGAAGCCCATATCAATAAGATATTGTTGTTACATAGCTGTCATTTCTGCCCTCCAACAAATCTTGTCGCTGCAGAGTGTCTGGAGGTTGCAGATGCCTTCTAATAATGTTCTCCCCTGCTCTGTCAATTGATTCCAAGGCTGCAGTCCCTAGTCAGACTTGAATGCACAGCATGAGGTGCAGGGAGCCTGCCTGTGATGAGCTGCTGGCAGTTCCCTGTCACACGCATTTCTGAACCAGATGTTCATCACCTTCTCCGCTCCTCTGCCAAGTATTGATTTCTTACAGCTCTTCTCCTAGGCAGGCTAAAAGGCAGTTGCAGTCCTCTCTCCTTCTCCACTGAAGCCCTACTAAGTTTAGAGAGCAAAGCCTGTGTGAAGCTGCACCTGCCAAGCACCCTCCATCCAATGTCTTTGTACAGGGAAGATTTCTGCTGAGCTGTGCATCGGGTTCAGCGGGCAGACCCCTCAGTGAGACCAAGTTAATAGCCAAAGAGAGCTTCAGGTAGAAATGATAAACATCTCCAGAAGTGAGGGAGACCTTCGATTGTCTGAAGCTACCTCTGGAGGGCTGGAAATTTTTGCATTGCTAGAAGGTTCTGTTGTGGTTGCATTATCCCAGATGTTTCACCTTAGAATGGAAAAATGTCTTGCATATCATCCTATGAAAAGGAAAGTTCCTTCCTATGCTGCTCCAGTTGAGTTCTTCTGAACTTTAAGTTGGCATGGAATTTGGGGAATAACCCCATCTGCTTTGCTATAGCAGCCGCTTTGCTTGCTCTGGAGTTCGTTCTTATTCCTCTACGCGTGCCAGTGATGTGATGGAAATTTAAAGGAACTTCTCTTTCCTGCTGACGTTACATTCGTTCTCAGGTTGTGTCTGTACTGCAGTTGGATGTCAGACTGCAGATCAGTAGGAATAGCCAAACAACTGTTAAATTACATTGAGAATTAAATTACTCCACAGGAAACAGACTGTGTAGACTGAAAAAGATAAACTTGTCGGCCTTGTCATTGAGAACTTTCAGGTGCCTTCTTGACGTGACAGCGATTTGATGGAAACCAAGGCAAAGTATTTTGGCAAATCCGAGACAGGAATATTAATAATTGTGTATCAGATGGGGAAATAAAAAGATCTGGGATCTTGTCACCACTTTTTAATCAACAAAACATCTGTACATTTGTATTTCCCAGCATTAAGGGCAACTTTGTGCAAGCCAGTGTGATTCCAAATGGAATTTATCACTTGTGTCCTAATGACGGGGATATTCTGGTGATGATTTCAAGGTATTGGTGACTCATTTGAGAGAATTTTCATTCATCACATTGACAGTGATGCTAATCCAATTGACTATCCTTAACAAAAGCCCCTGCTTCATTGGAACTGTATCGCTTTTCTGCCTGAGGGGAACATCTCTACGATTAACAAAACCAGATCGAATGCTAATAAAGCAAGCAAATGAAGATTTATGCATAATCTACAAAAGGACTGCGATCATTTAATTAAGAGTATATAGGAGGCTTTGGGAGAGACTGACTATTAGTGATTTTAGGTGAGAAGGCCCTTGTATCCAAATAGCAGTCGAGGAAGCAGATTGTTTCTTACAGAACTTCAGTTTTAGTTCTGCCCAAGCCACCATCCTCAGTGAGATTTTACTGCTTCAGGGGAAGTTTGGTTAGCCCAATAAAGGAACCTGTTAGAGTGGTGGGAATTACTGAGAGGGATAGAAGGTGCTTAGAGTTCAATGTATTTCAGACTCCCCTGTCCTCTAACTTGACTCTTTCAATACTGGTTGGATACAAGCGGTTTATTTTCTGTATTCTCGTTTCTTGACTAAGACCAAATTTGGGGAAAACATTTCTTTTCTGGCTGTTCCTATTGATTAGGTAACCCCATGTTTAAGTGCTTTGCAGAAACTTAGCTTTGGATTAGGATGGGTTTCTGAGCATTTTTCTAGATGGTCTCATTAAAATTTTAATCAGTAAGTTTGTTTTAACTAAGTGCAGCGAGCAGGTATACACTAATTCTGTGAGGACAGGACATGAGCACTAGCTGGTAGAATAAGGAGAGTGTTTTCTACCGTGCCCTAGATGTATAATTTAGTTGAGATGCTGGTCTTTAAATACCTTTTAGAATGGAAATGAATAGTCTAATAATAATAATAGTAAAACTAAGAAATTAAAAACCTGTCTTACTGGGCTTCTGTAATTAGTTGGGGATTCTGTGGCTAGTAATAGGCAGAGCAGGTCAAATTCATCCCTGTTCTAAGCATGAGCAACTCCACTGAAGTCAATAATTAAGTTTTCACTTACAACCATTATTGAATTTGGCCTGGAATCTGAAAGGGAAAGAGAATGATGCAGACAGGATGGGTTCGGTTCTAGCAGCAGCTGCTGGGGAAGAGCTGGCAGGCTGGAGCGCTCTAATGAGTCCGGCTCACAGGGCCTGATGCAAAGGCAACCAAAGGAGCTTTGGTTTGGCGGGTGGGAGGTGGTGTTGTCATGCTTGGTCTTGCTCACAGCTTTTTGTTCCTCGTGTTGAATTGGAGGAGCGTGCAGATGTTGCGTGGGCCTGGTTGTATACGTGGGGGCTTTACCGTTTTGTACAGCAATGAGGCTTTCAAGGCAGCTCGGACCATGCTGCTGGCCAAACTTTTAACAACCATTCCAAAGCTGTTCTGCAAAAGTGCTCCTGTGCAGGGGGGACCTATGGAGTTCTGTGCGCAGGGAGTGTGGTGTCTCCAAACCTGGATGCCTATAGTTGCAGGGTTTCCGAAAGCTAAAATGGGAATCTCCTCACAATGAGAGATTCTTCGGTCACGTGTGGGGCGTATTAGAGATCTTTCAGCGGCACTGTTTGCCTAAATGCCCTTACAGCTTTGGCTGGCCTTGGCCTTTGGTTTCCTTGCAGCTGGCTATCACCACACAGGGTATAAGGCAGTGGTTGGAACTATTCAAGGTGTATCTCTGGGTAGGTGGAGGTGCAAGAGAACTAGTAAGTAAAAAACACTTTGAGATTTCAAAAAGCCTTGCCTAGATGACCACTGCTTCTTTTCCTTGACTAGTGCTGAACCACCTTAAATTCTTCTTGCGCCTCGTTCCCTTCCCCTAAGCATATGATTATGTAGTTATACATTTCACTAAGTGGATTTGTGCACTAAAGAGGATTGACATCCCAATTTTCAACTTTTCAGAGCCCCTGCATGTCTTGGTGACATTGGTGAAAGCTGAGAGCAAGGCAGGTGCTGTTCCTGGAGGGGGGAGGAGTGTACAGCCGTGTTTTGCACACTGGCCCCATAGTGATAACCAAATCAAAATACAGAGATTAAAAATTGGAAGCTGGTTTTGCAACCTTTCACTCCTTTCCTATCACTTTGTCCCTGCTGTTAAGCCTTTGCTATGTTAATGTCATCTTGCGCTGATAATATTTACAGCACCTAAATCAATGCTGGGGACATAGAGAATATTGAAGGATCAACTCCACTTATTTCAAATGCACTTCAATATTTTGACTGCTTGACCAGAGTTTGGGCAGTAACTGTGGTAGAATGATAATGGGAAGTTTAACAGTTTTATGGTGGTTGTAGCGGACTTTATGGAAGTTGATAAATTTCATCTTGTAGGTTTCAATTTCTCATTCCCTACAGAGAGATGGGGAGAATACATTGATACTGCATTTCAAATTGGCTGGATCAGAAGGAACAGCAGCTAAAATCCATTACAACCCAATTACATCCATCAGCTGAAGCTGTGTGCATTCATTCGTGAACATCAGCATTTAATCCATAAAGAGGAACTAATGAGAAATTTCAAAATGGAATCCATGCATCAGTAACTTTGGAGAGATTTTGCTGGGATTAATGAACTGCCAAAACATTGTCAACACACTGAAAACCTATTCTCTCTAGGTTTGTTTACTGACCAAAGAAAGACTTTTTGGTTTGTTGTTCTTCCTATTCCTCAGCATGTTTTAGTCCTAGGAATTGTGGCTTTTTTTCTTATGTTCTTGGTGCAGGAAGTGACGTTTTGTCCACTTGAAGGTTCAGACACTTGTTTCTTTTTCCTCTTCTCTGAGCATCTGGTCAGATGTTTGGCTGGCTCCTGGAGTCAGATGTGCTCCAGATGAACATCCACAGCCTATCAATACCTCTCTGCAGAAATCTCTTGTGCAGAGCTCCCAAAAACAAGGACCTGTGGGCTACGCCATGTTTTGTAGCGTGGAAGGAAAGTCAAGATAGCAGCAGTTAGCTTTTAAATAGTGCTATATTATAGGAAACTTGTCGGAAAAGTCCAGTGGTCCTTTGTAAGTTCACCTTTAAGTTTCCTTTGTGAAGTTCTGTACTAGCTAATGGCTTGTCTGATTCTCTGGAGCTACCAGTAGCTATTTGTCTAAAGAGTAGAGATTAAAGCGAGCCCACAGGAAAGCTAATCTCTCTAATGGGAGATAAACCCCATGGTAATTGCAGAGATCTGGCCGGGTGACCATATATAAACAAGGCAGTAAACTGGCATTCATCAACATTGCACGTTTAAATGACAGCAAGGGCAGATGATTTTTTTTTTCCTGGATGCTCCAGGGTGTCATATTGTGATATCCATCTCTATCACTTAATGACCTAAAACTGTAATTATATTTGGGTTGTCGTTAAAATGCATATTAATTTCTCCATGCCTTTTACCTGGAGGTCCCTTAAGAACCTGTTGGTATTTCAGGACCAATCCGTGAAAATTTCTCGCAGCTCTTTTGCACATAGATGTTCTCTGTTAAAAAATAAATCTCCTTTATACTCTGAGCCTTACTCTCCCTCGCTGCCCAAGTGGTCTAGCAAGGTTTGATGGCTTAATATTTATTTCTTATTTATTTTGATAGATCTCAGTCATATTCAGCAGCTGGATTAAGTTGCTCTGCTTAACAGCAGTATAGCAATATTTCCTCCCAGGAATCATTCCTTTCCACATTTAAGCAGCAGAGCTGATCTCCAAGTAGACATATCTGACAGGTATTTCCTCTGAGATCCCCTTTCCAATTGCGCTCCTGATGCAGACATGACAGGTTCAGGAAGAAAAGAAGGATGGCGGGGAGGGGGCAGGAGAATGGAAAGCGGGAGAGGGAAGCAGAGAAAGACAGGCTATGCAATGTGTGTTGTGTTTTAACATCGAGTGGTAAAGGATGGAGAGACACGAGCCCCAGGTACGTCCTTCACGCTCACTACTGCCAGTGTGAGTTTGACAGTTGGGGATCCAATTAGACAGACCCGAGGCTTTGGACACCCACTGCAGTCCCCTTCTCGGGGCCCCTTCTCCTCCTGCTGCTTTCTCAGCTGGCTTTGTGTAAACATTTGTCCCTACACTCCCTTCAAAATTCAGTGACAGAAAGCAACTCCTCTTGCTCCAGAAGTTGATCACTTCCAAGTAAATATTTGCTTTCTAAGTTCAGAAACAGAAAGGTTCCGTCAGTAGTTTGTAAAATACGTTCCCTCTTTGGCTATACAAACACAAGGGGTTTGTGTGTAGCTCTGCAAATAAGTTACTAAAAATAAACTGAGTTACGAAGTCTGTAACTTGGGACCTAAGTGATACTTAAAAGATTATTTGTTTGGATTCATTCAGTGACATAGCTCTGGCCAGGACTTTTTTGGCAGCAAATCCAGATTACTCTGAATTCTCTCACCCCTTGTTAAAGGACAATTTGCCAATAGTCTTTGCCTGCTTTCTGTTCTGGGATTGTGTAGTTTTTCTTCCAATTTCTTGTTCCGTATTGCATAAGCCTCATATAAACTGCCATGAGCATCACAAATTCAACTGCATTCTCATTTTCCCACTATTTAACTACCTCTCAAATTCACTGTCCTGAAATAAATTATTAGCAGACAAACTCCTGTTTTCTGTGACAGGTTCTACAGTAAACAGGCTATTAACAATTCATAATGAGTAACTCCTGTTTGTTTTTCCCGTGTGCTAATTTTGTTTTCTCTCCCTGACATCCTTAGTGTGTCTTGTCCCCTGTCTGAGCGCAGGATGCCAGGTGACTGTCGTGCTTGGTGCTTTTCTACCAGGACAAGTGTTCAGATCTGACAGAATGCAGTTTGATTTTTCTGAATGAACAATCCACTTGGAAACAATGAATGAGGAGGATCTCTTCTTTCTGCTCCTTCTTAATAGCACTGTAGGAAGAGCATATATACAGCTACTGCTGTGGAGCTCAGCTGCATGATTTGTATACCTTTGTGGATCTGGCAGGTGTAGGGGATGTTTGTATCTCTTTTCTGTAGTACAACATACTCTGTGTTTTTCATGTGCTAAGTCGTAGTATTTTGGGTTTGACTTAATGTCTCCCAGGGAAGGATTCTGATCTAGACTAAAAGCATTGCGAGATGGAGAATTCCCCAGTGGCTTTGGTAGTTGATTTCAATTTTTAATAACTTCTGACATGGGGAAACTAATTTATTTCTGCTTCAGTATGTATGAGTCGAGCTTTAATATTTTCCCACTTGTAGCACTTAAAATTGCAAGTAACTCCATTTTGCTCGGTGGAGTTTGTACCTCTACCTTTGGCAGAGAGCTGGTGTTCTTCCCGTGCTCTCGTCTGGACCTTGTGATGCTGGAGCAGGAGGCTGGGCTGATGTTCTCAGAATTGCCATTGATATTGTCCAAGCTTGCAAACACGAACAGCCCGATTTCTCACACGTGGCTGTTGTTTGAGGAAAAAACTTTGTGGATTGAGAAAGTGAAAATGCTTAAATCAAACCACGTGTCACTTTCTGTTTTCTAGCCCTGGTCTGGGAAGTGACAGCTTGTGTAAGGAACATTAAGGTGGTGAATTCAGACCCTACCAAACACTCAGCTGGTTAATCTGCCTGAACACCATTTTGCCACAACCTGTACTGCTTTGGCTTTGACCTGCTCCGTATCACTGATGGATTTCTGCTTTTTGGTAATGAGCAGCTGGAAGAGTCAATAGGTGGGGAAAGTTCATGGAACTCACCAAAGGCACTAAAGACGTTTCCTTCTAACCTAAAAATACCTTGCCTTTTCATACTCCGACCAAACAGGTGCAAGTTACAACATCTGGCATGTTTGCTGAATAGGAGCCAAAAAGGATCAAAGCAGAAGTTCTGATGGAAAAAGTGAGAGCTTTTTTTGAGGACACATTCTTGGGTGCTACAAAGAAAACCAAACCACAGAACATGCTGTCTTTAAAAGCCTGTAATCTCGTGGTTTGCTTATGTAATATAATATACTCGTGTACTTTCCTGAATAAGGAAAATTTCTGGAGCTGGGGCCTTGATGTCCCTTTAAAAATTCTTATTTGCATGCAGAGCTTTCCTGGCGAGCTCTCTCCCTGTGCTGTGATAGCTTTGCCGAGACAGAGCCCAAAGTACTGTAGGATCACAGCTTGAGTCTATTTGTGCTGCTTGGATCTGTCACAGATGGGACTGTTGTGTTCTAGGAACGTTGCTGAGATAAAATAGGACCATGAATTGACTCTAGAATTAGATTGAATGTTACCAGCCTGAGTGGAAAAAAGCAGCAAAGAATCAATGTGGAGTAAAGACTAGTGACTAATGGGAAGCAAAAGGGAACGGGATTGAAAATGAAACATCTCAGTATGAAGTGGGCAAAGTCTGTTGGTAACTCTCATCTGACTTTTCCTAAGCAGTGGTGTTCTTAAGTTCTTCACAGACTGGTGAAAAACATTTTGTTCTGAAGCTACTCCCAAGAAAAATGTGTTTACTTCACTGATTAGCAGAGTATTTCCATTTAATTCCTTTCTCTCTGGTTAGATTTTTATTAGATACACTATTAACACAGAAGGTGTACCACTTTCATTCACCCTTCAGCCGTGACTGCTCTTGAAATTGTGCAAGGAAAAAGAAAAAGTTCCTTATGGCATGCAGGAATTGCAGCTGGATAGAACCACTGAGCACTCTCACACCTATTAACCTCTTTCAACTTGCACATAACCGGTTCTGCTGTATTCAAAATCTGGTGTGGGGCTGTGATCAGTGATGGATAGAGCAGGCATGAAGAGGTTTCGTCTGGACAGATCTTTGAGTAGGTGGGGTTTGAGTCTGCCATAAAACGAGGAGTAACTGCACTGAGACACATCAGGGCAAAGCAGAGGAGTCAGCCCCACTAGGTTGATGCCTTATAGCAAGAAGATAAATCTGATTAGGCCTTGGCATTGGGGGATTGCTTTGGGCCAGGCAGGCCTCTCTATAACCTTTTCACAAACACAACCTTTCTGATCAGCTTGTCAAAGTGTTGAAAAAATGTTATTGGCTCTGGATCTGTGTTGTCAGTCAGGAAGGTCTGCTCCCTTCTCCTCTGGCTGTTGTGCTAGGAATGCAGCTTCCACCCCTGTGCTCACAAGATGCACCATTTTCTGCTGGTTTTAGATCGTTTTTTCTGGGGTGGACAAGCTCCTATAAATCCTGACGCATGCAAATGAGCAGTACCTGCTTCTGTCTTCTATATATAGCATCACTGGTGGTTCTGCAGCTTCCCCCCGTGGAGTGGCTTGTTTCTAACCTTGTTTCTTCACGCATGGTCACCTTATGTCAGGCTGCAGCCAGTGTACCTGGCAGGGAGCGTCGCAGAGCTAATGAAGTTAGTGTTTCGGCTGCACCTGGTCCTCAATGTAATAATCTTAGGTTATGTTCGATATAAGGTGAGTCTTGGTTGTAAGTGGGTTGTGCAATGTGATTAAATGGTGGAGAGCTCAGTATCAAATTCTCCACACTGGAAACTTCGTTTGGTTCTTTGTCATTTGTTTCCATCTTTCCAGCTCTTTTTTTCAAATCGTTTCCCATTTCCCAACATTTATTTTTGTTGTTGTTTATTTGGCTTCTGGGACTTGTGCTGGCATTTCTCTTGAGCTCTTCAGTGCTGACCTGTGGCAGCTGTAGGTGAGGAGTCGAATTCACATGTGCATGTGGTTCACAGGGATGCGGTTAGTGGTGAGCTTGCAGTGTTGGGTTGAAGGTTGGACTTGGATGATCCTGAAGGTCTCTGATTCACTGTTCTTAAAGCATCATCCCTGATACTGATAGGGAAATTAGAGCCCTTGGTAAATTGAAAGCAATATCAAAAGATAAGACTAAGTGAGCTCTTTATTAGTATCTGTGTTTTCCAGTCCCCCAACTCATGTCAGCAGTGAAGTGCTTAAAGCAGAGGAAGGCTGTTGTGATCCGTCAGGAGCAGCCCACCTCCTGGGCCTCTGCGCGCATCCTGGATGTGCAGACACACAAGTGACTTCCACAGAAGACTGAAAACACTGTTTGCAAGATCTAACATCTGAAAAGTCTTTTTGTTTTGATACAGAAGTGATCTCTGCCCAGGAGGGTTTTGGTTTTGAGAGAACTAGGCTTTGATTTTCCTCTTATCACACTATTAGATAATACGTTCTTTGGAGGACGGACTTTGTTTCTCTGTATGAGCAGTTCCTAGTTCAATGGGGGGCTCCTTGATCAGTGTCTCTCCTCTGCTACCACAGCTCGACAGCAGGAGGAATAACAACATTACGTTTTCAAGTCATGTTGTCAGAAGCACCGGGAAGCTTGATATGTAGAATTATTTGTACAACTGGCAGATTTGAAGATGTAAGGGCAGTTTAATTATTCTAGACAAGCAAGGCAGTGGGTTCCCTCTGCCCAGAAATCGGCATCTCCAAGACACATGTAAGATTTGGGTGTCTGGGGGAGAGTTCTGAAGGTGAATGACTTACTCTCTGGAGATGCAGAAATGAGGTAAGATAAAAGCCACCCCAAAATAGCATCTGGACATCTACAGGGTTTTCAGTACGTTCTAGGATTTAATGGTCATTGATTCAAGACAAATGAATCTATTTAAACTTTAGACAATTCCATTAGTGACTGCTTGTGTCTCTAATTGTCTAAATACAGTAAAAAAGGTCTGACTCCTGCAAGCCTAACTTGTAAAATAAGCACTCCAGAGCTGAAGCGTGGGAATTTCAAAAGTGATGATGTGATTTGCTCGTTTCAGCCCAGCTAAAAATCAACAGGATGTGTATTCTTAAGTGCCCATCGGCATTTGAAAATTGAACTTACTGCTCATAATGTAGCCACTACTCTTCCAAAAACTTCATTGTTTTTCCAGTCCTGTGGTACAACAGCCAGCAAATGGATGTGATTACAGAAAAATATCTGAAGCACTTTGCTACTCATTATATTCCCATATGTTTCTAACAGTGGTGGGTGAAATCCCCCAACTCCTTTTCACTATACCACTAGCACCAGTAATGCTGAATCATTGAAATTTTTTTCCCCAAGATTGATTCATCTGTCCAGACTGCGGGAATAAATAAGCAATATAAATCCTTATTGCCTGAGAAAACAATGAAGTCTGTACCTTTCAAATAACTTTATATCCCTCAGCACTGCTAATAAATAACCTGCTTTTTCTATGAAGTACTCTTCAGTGCCTGTAGCCCTGAATTATTTGTCTCATATATAGAATATCTCTGGATATGCAAACTAAAAGCAAGCTTCAGTGTTGTCTTTCCTTCTTTCTTTCTGGTATGTTTGGTTATCTAGATACTTTTTGTTTAGACTAGCCTTACAATAATGAAGTATTGGAGGGTCTGTGGTATTCTTTTTGATTCAAGCATTAACACACACCCCCCCATTATTCAACAATATTCTCTCAGGTCAAACTTTCAGCTGCTATAAATCAATGTCCAATTCTAAGGACCTACACAAAGAATTATGTATAACTTATGACCTAGTTTTAAATCTTATAGAAGGCACATAAAGATCCATAATATGCCGAAGGCTTTGTATTTTTAATTCTAGCTGCCTGAAATATTGTCATCAGCAAGCAGCTTTTTCATCCACATGGAAACTCATGTAGGAAAGGGGCTTTTCACAATTAAATTCTTCTCTTTTTTTCCCCCATTCCAGCTCCCCAGAATAACTTTGTGGAAACAAACATTCATGTTAATTTCTAGGCAACATCATAAAATCCAACTAACCAGTTTCCTAGGTAAATATCCCCTTATCAGGGAGATTAAATAAGAACTCTGTGGTATTTTGTAAACCACTGGTGGAAAGGTACCTTTGGGGTGACATTGCAGTGTTGAACAACGTGATGCTCCCACACCACAGCTGAATGCAGGAGGTGGAGAATGCAGTGTCAGAAGTAGCACTGGGGGGGTTGGAGGGGTGTGTGCCTTGAAAGAGCTGAACTACAGTTGATCCCGAAGAACAAGATGAATGGCCTGATGGAAACAAGCAGTGCTATGGGATCTTTAATGACCTTGTGTGATCAAGATCATAGCCCGGATTTGTTGCCTGAAGCTTTATGGTCCATCAAACTGTAAAATCATGCTTGGTAATTGATACAGTGCTGACTCAAAAGTAGAAGTGCCACAGCTAGGTTCACCCGTGCTGCTTCCCGCAGCCTCCGGCTTCGCTGGGAGCAGGGCTGGCCCTTGGATTGGAAGATGAGAGGGAAAAAAAAGGCCAATTGTTTTCTTTTTTTTTGTCTCTAGTCCAGAAGGTATCCCAAAGAATTTACTGTTTTGCTTCAGAGGGAAGGAAAAGCTGCACCTCAAAGGCTGTCAGTGCTCCAGGGGACTCTGAATCAGCAACAGAATCACAATAACTCAGTCTGACCGCTGCTTACCCGCAGTATTGCAATAAGCTATTTCTCTCCTCCTGAAACAAAAGGGAATAGAATTCTCAATCCATAAAAACTGGTAACACTTTAAAATCAGGTTTAAACATTCTTTTGTTTTATTTCTAAAAGGCCACAAATCCTTCTAAACTGAAAAAAAAAAAAAACCAACCCCAAAACAACCACTTTCCCAAACTTCATTATTTAACTTTGGCTGAGGACTGAGAGGCAATGAATATTTCCATATGCAACACACAGGCAATTTTCACAGCATCCACCCTCCATGAGGCTGTCTCAGTGAAGAGAAAACAACAAAAGGAAGCGATAGATCTTATTACCCATCTACCAGTTGTTTATTATCGTGCTCATACACAATTACACGGCTTACTACTGAAATGCTGGAGCTGTGCAGCCCGCAGGAAGCGTGCTCATTAACCCCAGAGCTGGTTTTCTCTTTTTCCATGTTCTTGTCTTAAGTCTCAAGCAAAATACATTGTCTTTGTTTACTGAATATTGCCTGGGTTTGTGTTCTGTTGACACCGTGGACAATAATGAAGTAGCATGTTCATTGTATTTGTGATAATCAAAAAGCCCCAAAGGAAAAAAATGAAGCATGGGGGGTTTTTGCACGTAACTCCTATTTATGGGGTATGTGAAATGCTTGTAGGCTCTGATAGTCCTTTAAGAGTTGCTGATGAGGTTCCCACAGAGCTGAGAATCCAGAAATCGAAAGTGTCAGGGCATTTAATTTTCTTGGAACTTACAGGACTGGGCTGCTGGGCCGGGCAGAATATCGTAGCATCCTAGAATGGTGGGGTTGGGAGGGAGCTCTGGAGAGCAGCGAGTCCAACCCCCCTGCCAGAGCAGCGTCACCCAGGGCAGCCCACACAGGAACAGATCCAGGCGGGTTGTGTAGTAATCTTGTACACATTTGGTCTTTCAAAATGGCCTGGTAGGGGTAAAGACTTTGACTGTTGCTGGATCCTGCTTCTGTTTTCTGCTTCGTAGGAGAGAGTTCTGCAAAGGGGGAGTAATGCAATAAACCTCTCTACGTTCTGGGTCTGTTTCTGAACTCTGCCGTGCAGCTCGCTGTGCCTCTCCGTGCTGCTGCTCTTCTGCCTATAAAATAGGTTAAACCGAAAGTGTTTAACTCTGCTGCAAACCCCCTTGAGCATTATAGGACTGTGAATTTGTACTTCACGTGTTGCCCGTATTTTGAAAGATTTTTAACTGTCAATCACAGTACGAAGTCAAAACCTCCTGCCATTTTTAGATGGTGGTTGTCAGCACTGGATTAGCTGTGTTTGCACCAGCAGGCTCTGAGCAGGCCTGCACTGATGGTTGTCAGACTACAGTGAGAGGAGATTTTCAGCTTATCAGTGCACTGGGAACATTGCAAGGATGTTCTGAAGGCTTTTCTGTAACACTGAAAATCTAATGATCTCTTACCTGTATGTTCTAGGGTGGAAGGAAAACTCCAGCAATCCAGGTGCCGTTTGGAGCAGGTAGGGGGTGGGCAGGATGCTGGAAGATGTCCTACAAAAACACATGACAAAGGGATTTTGCTGCACCTTCCAAATGTTCGTTGTTACCTGTTGGTGCCTGTGATTTGATGAACCTCTATTGTTGTGGCTCATTATAAGAGAGATTGTCAAATGCTTGAAGCCAGAGCCTGGAAAGCGAATATGTGCCACTCACTTATGCAATACCAAAGATGCACAGTAAGAAAGCCTATTAAATATTTAAACCCTGTCCTTTCCTCAAAAGCAAAACCGCAGAGATGATTTTCCATGGAATTTAACATTAAACTCTGGCAATTTGTACAGCTGTGCGTATAAATAGTTTGCACATCATCTCCAGAGGCTAAGGTCACCATGCCTCATCCATTTCAATACCGTAAGTTACATAGCAACAACCTTCCCATTTCTGTTTCCATGTTATTTATCGAAAGGGACTTAAAAACTGGAATGAAGTACCATTGGTTTTTGAGAGATGAATGAATGGAAGTTGATTGTAATATTTTTTCCTTAATCGCTTAATTTTTGTCTCTTCATAGAACAAGAAAGATAATAACAGTCTATCAGCAATGGGGATGGGGTGTCATAAAGCTTTTCCAAGGAAAGAAATCAGAACAGACAACTGCCTGATTTCACTTAATGCAATTTGTTCCATGACTGATTTTCAGACCACTGCTTCATTACCTTATACAAACTTAAACCTGTTTTCCAAGAAGGAAAAGATTCTTATTTGCAATTAGAATTACCCAATTACACACCACTCATGAAAACACCACGCATATTTAGCTCCAACAGATGAAGGCTGACTTTCTAAATGCCAGAGATATATTTCTTCAAACAATAAACACTTAAGAGTTACTACCACGCGAGGAGTCTGTACAAATAAAACACAAGTATCTCAGGATTAGTTCTCGCTCCCCGCACTTAAACAAATCTGGAACGTTATTAATTTCAGTGCCTGTTCCCTTGGGCAGGATTTCATTTGGTGAACCTCTGTGGAAAACTAGAGACGAGGTGGTTGGTTAAATTAGGTGGATGGAGAAGAACTGTTCCCTTGTTGCTGGGCAGGGGTTGAGCTGGGGAAGCTCAGCTCCCCTCCATCATTTCTGCTGCCTTTGTATGGCCCCGATGCAACGAGGTGTCCGAGTGTTATGGAATCACATCTGCGGCTTCTCCCCTGACACCTACAATCTACCGGGGCTCTATTTCAGGCAGGAATTGAACAGTGGTATTTTCCATATTGTTAAATTTTACCCGTATTCATTTACAGGGAGCTGATAGTTGCTTATTTCAATCTTGGGTGCTTTATGTATTTATTTATCATTTGGCTAGCAGTACTTCTAATTGACTCGCTGCTAATTCAAATGCCTCCCGCTGTGGGTGCATCAGAGGAAATTGGTTGTTTTTGCTGGCTCTCCAACTTGTTAATTGAGAAGCTATTCAATTATAGGTAATATTCTTTTATTGCTAATAAGATATTCTGATATCAACAACATCCCTTATTTTGAAATTAAATTTGCAGGAATTATAAGAAACTTGAAACTGCTTGACAAAAAGGCTTCAAAAATTATCCTTACAGAGAAATACTTGAATCAACGTCAGCTTTGGAGAAGTGACAAGTAAATTAATAAAACTCTTATCAGAGTTGCCTCACTATTTGTTTACTCTCTCACTTGTGATTGTTTTAAAAGGGAGTTTGTAAGGAGGTGAACTTGCTGCAGATGTATCAAGCTAAAAAAGCAATTCTTGATGCAGTTTATCAAACAGGATATCTAAACCATAGTTAATACTGCTCTTTATTATCTAATTTGCCAAGATTAGATTATTTTTTATGCTTCAGTTCACAAGCTCATCTCAAACTCTGGTATTAGTGTGCTTAAGTTATTGAAGAACACTTCTGGTAAATATCAGTTCTCTTGTTACTAATTTGCAAAGCAATGGTACCTGGAAGCCCAAGTGGAGTCATACTGCACTGTACATAAAGCTGGCAATCAGCTCTCCCAGACTGAAGAGAAGTAGCAATGACAGGAGGCGGTAGGAAAAAAACATATTTACTGGTAATCCCAGTTTATCTGGGGCATGAAATATCTACGGCAGATTTAAAACTTGACCTGGGGAGCATCGTGCCCAGTCAGTCTTTGTCCTCACTCATGTCTTCTTGTTCAGGTTGTTTTCCTTTGTTGTGCTACTGATGGTGTGGTTTTTATGTAGGCTACAATATCAGACCAAATCTGGAGCCTGTGAACCCTCTTCTTGCTTACCTGGATGTGGCTGAGGAGTGTTGGTGTTTAATGGCTTTATACTGGTGTGATTTCTTTGCCGGTGCAGACAGTGTGCTCTGCTGTTGTGAGCCAAGGGGGTCTGCAGGAACATCAGGGGTTGAGGACAGCTCTGAGGCTTACATCAAAAAAGGCTGAAGTATATTTATGTTGTTACTGGGAGGCAAATCCTCATCACAAATCAGTGTATCCTCACTGAAATTGGGCAGGTCCTGCTGGTAGTGACCAGCTGAGGAACAAGGACTACTGTGTCTCCATTGCAGCTGACACAACCTTAAAACCAGCCCAACCATCCCTTTCGGTTATTTTGTGGTTTACTTTGTAGACTGTTGCTTCGTGATTTACGTGAGTGGACATGCTTGCATGTTTTTGTGCTCAGGTTTGACACCTCTCTGCATTGCCTTAGAATCAGGTACGTACCTGTCCGTGCAAAAAATAATTTCTGGCTCCTACAAGAGATGAATCCGTTGGCTGCCATTTTCTTATTTCTGGCTTTTTGGCACAGAGATTGCATCTGAATGTTAATGCCCAAATGCATTCCTTGAAACATTCTAGAGTTATGCTATTCTGACCTTCCATCATTTCCTATTTTGACTGGGATGGTTGTTCCTCCCTGCTCTGCCTGTCACCAGAGCTGTAAAGCAGTGAAATGAGTAAAATGACTCTAGCAAGTCACAGTACAGAAGGCTGAAAATGTCAGCGTGGCCCCGTCTCCCACTCTCTGCCTCATGGAGCACGCCTCACCTGAAGAGGTTGAGAGAAAGGCAGAACCAGCACCTCTGTTGATGTGTCGTAGTTCAGCTGAACAAGAAGTTAAGGATGGGATGGTAAAACCATTCTGAACATGTTTTATATGGGCTCTGATGCTTCCAAGAGGCTAAAAACTCGGGAGATCGCTCATGTTAATGTCCAGTGTCCCTTCAGTGGTGGAAATGAGAGCTGGACTCTCTTCTTCAGAATCTTAAATGGATAACTGTCTTACAGGCAATAAAATCCAGCCCCAGCGATGGGTTTAAAGAGCAACTGTAGCCTGTTTTCCCTTCCTGGGATCTTGTGAGTGAGTTTGTAATTTTCAGCAACCCTTTGCCGTTCACGTTTAAATTGCTCTTTTTTTTTGAGTGTGCCTAGTGAAAGAACTTAGAAAGCTTCCTGTGGGAGAGTATTCTAAGAGCTTAGGAAACTCATCTTCCTGTCACCTCCCCATCTTTAATGTTTGGTATGGAGCTTTCCCTCCGTTGTAACTTGTATGTTACATTTCCCAAAATCTTGCTGTTTCTTACTGGCAAGTATATTTAGTATGGTTTAAGCGTACAACATAAATTAAGCATGGGTACAGTTAGATTTAGGCTTCTAATTACTTAAATCTTCTTTGAAAATGAGATTTGGGAGTTTTGGAAGTTGTACCGCATGGCTTAGGGTTCCTCAGACTGGTGAGGATTTGAGATGTTGACCTATCTTTCAGGACTATAGAAATGTAACAGCTCTGAAATCTGACCTGTGGGTTTTCTGGAAAAGATGAAGCAAGTGTTCACCAGCAGGATCTGACTCTGAACAGGCCTCCTTGGAAGTTAGTCACATGGCGAGAGGGAAGGAGTGAGAATCAATCCACAGAGTCCAGTATGTGCCACTTCCTTCCTCCCTCCTAAAATAGGTTTCAGTTTTTCTTCAGGTGTCTCCACAAAATGGCTTCATGAGTACAGGATTCAGAACAGAGTGGTGAATCAATGCAGAGTTAAACTACTTGATTATTTCCATTCCTACCTAAGCAAGTTCGTGCTTTGTTGGTTGATTTCAAATGCCAGTATATTATCTATTTGTGTCTCTTCATTCTCTCCCCCAAAGGCAAAAGATGTTCACAGCAACAACGAAAGGGAAGAGAAGTATGAAAAGATTAGTTTGATCAAAGGAGTATCATGTCACACCAGCAGATTGATTTTCCTTTCCTCCTGGACTGCCATGCCCCTTCTCTCGCTGCTGGCTGCGAGGCTGCTGCGGCGCTCACTTCCTTGTGCCTCACCATGCCTCACAAGTATGTCTTCTGATTATGACTTGTCTCCTTTTAATATCACACAAACAAGGCTCTGGCATGTCCCAGGCGCTGGGTCTGACCTGTTCCTTCTGCGACAGAGAGGCGGTTGTTGGGTTACCACATTTTCCTTGCAGGGGAGAGTCTTGGGTCAGGACGTTCAGTCTCCTCTCTGCTGTCCTGGGTTGTTAAGAAAGAACAACAGGTACTGGAAAGAAAAATCTTAATGTTTAAAGACACACCAGTGGAAGGCTGGATGTCTTTTTGTGTTCACACTACCACTGAATCTTAACATGTGATTTGCTCCTGCTGTGCCCCCAAGTGCAGGCTGGAGTTTTGATGGACAGAGAGAAACATAAAGCAATAATATTTTTACACTTATCAAATCACCTTTTGTTTAATGGGGATAAAGAAACAATCCAGTTTTAATAATGCCAGATCGCTCTGCCCAAATGAAATGGGAACAGGAGATGAGAGTCTAGTAAACAGTGTTGCCTGTCAGCAGGAAAACAGGTTTTAATCCTATAAATCACAAAAGGAAATTGCTAAGGCTGTATCTCATACAATTAAGCCAATTTAAGCCTGACTATTAGGCAAAAAAAGAGATTACTCAAAATGTGGCAATTCAGTGCAGAGTTCTGTGGCAGTGTTGGATTCACAAGTTCAGTCTTCGGAGGCCTCTCTTTCAATCACCTTGTACCCAGGGCTGCTGGAAGCAGCTGCAGTTCAATCGGATTCAATGCTTACTTTATACCAGAGATATTTTGCTCCAGAATTCTCACAGAGCCAGCCTGCCTCATATGATAGCAGGGTCATCCCTCTTTTACTACCACACAGACAAGAATACATTTCTGGGATGTGAAGATGAGGTAAGGTACCTCCCGAGCCAGGTACAGAAGCATCTTTTCCAATATATCACCTGACTTCTTTCCCTTTCTTCATGAATAATTCAAGGTTAAATCTCCTGATCGCTGTTTGCTCCTAGGGTAGTTCCAGAAAATTTGGCATCTTCCACTTTGGATTTCAGGCTGAAGTAATGTGGTAGCAAATACTTTGGCACGTACTGGAACACTGTCGCTTTTGGCCGGGAATCAGGTGTGGTTCTCTGCTTGTTGGCATTTTGAAGGACACTTCAGTTTGATATATTTGAAATGTGTTGTAAAATATTCTCGTTTTCATTTTAGAAGATCACTTTTGACTTCCCTCTGCCCCTCTAGTAAATAGTACTTTCTGCGAGGGAACCATGTAATCATGGGTATTAGAAATAATGCAAACACCAGTCATCTTTTGTCTAGACAGTCCTGCAGATTTCTTGTTCTGAATCAATTCGGAGATCGTAAACCCATGAGTTTATGTTATCGTTTATTCTGACTTGCCGTGGAACACAACCTAAAGTATCATCTCTGATTCCTGTCTCTTATTCAGTGGCTTCTGGTAGAATTTAAAAGGATATTTTAGAAAGATAGATGATCTTGATCTAAAAATCTCAGAATCATGCAATTTACTGCTGCTTCCATTGATTACTTATTCGCAGTGTTAGAGAACTCAACCAGGGTTATATTTTAATTATGTCTTCAGTTTGGGCTTTTTCCCCCCATATCTTTTCTGCCATCAGGGTCTTTAGCAAATTGCATTGACTGGCAGACTATTAAATACTAAAAAAAGAGATATAATAAGTTTTATCTCTTTTCCCTGGCTCCAGTCAGCTGCCACAAGCTGCTGCCATAACCAGGAGCTGCATTTACATGATCCCTGAGTATGCTCTCTTGAAGAAAGTCTCTTTCTCTTTTTTTTTGTTTTGCTAAGAAGAAAATAAATTAAAAAAAGTCGCCGGTATTTGTGAGTTGCCTTTGCAATATGCTCCACAGCTTGAACTCGTCGTGTCTAACAGCTGAATTTCCAATCTTTAAAAGAAACATTCTCTGCAGCAATATGGCTTCTGTTATCAAAATGGTAACACGGTATAGGTGGGGATTTGTTGTTGTTTAGGCTGCTGGATAATAAACAGGCATTCTTATTAAAAAAAAAAAGGAAAAAAGAAAAGGGGAGAATAAACTGTATAGGTGATTTTAACAGATTGATTTTATCAGCTCCCCACTGGAGCTTCGATAGCTCTCCGAGCGGCTGCACTATAGGGAGCATCGCAAAGAGATTGAGCAGCAACGGTTTCGTTTCCTGGAGCAATGAAATGAAAGCTCTGGGTGACCCAATATTAAAAAAAACCAATAGATACAAACATGAAAATGTTTGTTAAATTGTTGTTGCAAATATTAGAGAAGTTCAAAGAATAAGGTTTTTCAAATTGCAGTCTTTTTGTTGTTTAGTCCTGATAGGTTATGAAGAGTAAAATGCAATAGCAGCTGCAGACCCTGTTGTGATGCAGGTGGTGTATTCCGGGGCTAAATAAGAATAAACAGCACTTGTTAAAGAGCCTTTTGCTGCTTCACTGCGGTCTGTTCTGAAAAAAATACTGCGTGTAACAGTGTTTCATACTCCTGTGAAAGTTTTAAGGCATTTTCCAGGGTAAGAGAAGGATTATTATCTGTGCAGTGATGATGGGGAAGCTCAGAAACAAGTCCTGACACTGTTTGATAATATCCTTTCACCTGCTAAGAGCCAGTGCAGTTTAGTGTCTCCTTGTGCAGTGGTGTTAGACTGGTCCAGTGATGCCAACCTCCAGGATAAAATGGGGAAGAGTTGGGTGAAAACCTTGGTCCGTTCTCCCTGCTGATCAGTAGAGAACTCTCAGCGTGTTTCACTCTGCTCCCAGCCATTATTGTCCCACCACTTCTGTGCTTATCTCCTGCTTCAGTCCCTGAAGATGAGGAACCCGCCTAAGGAGCACCCTAAACTGATGTTCTTGAAGCATTACAAAGCTTCGTGCAGATTTTTTTTCTGTATCATCTGATTCATTACTGAGTTTGACTTCTTTTTGAGGGTCTACCCTCTGTTGGAGTTTTCTTAAACTCTTTTAAGTAAAATTGTTATTTTTTCATCATAACAGCAAGGGTGTGATCCAGGCACTGGGAATTAAGAGCTAAAACTGTATCCTGGGCTGCAGAAGCACTGTCTGACAGTGCTGGTTCGCAGCAAGCAGTTCCTGTAGGAATGCTAGATTCTTTTAGGAATCCTCAGACAGGATTGTCTAGTTTCATGCCATGAGCTTTCTGATTCACTTCAAAACAAATCCCATCATTGGGCTTAGAAATTCGTGATGGTGTATTTACCCTCTCAGAGTCTTCATCCTGATGGAGATTAGTGACTCCACACTGAATTTCATGTTCTGTCTGACTCGGAGCATATTCAGAGTCAATTCAGATATGTGTCATCCCAAGGCATTCGGAGAGGAACCCAAAGCACTGATACTTGTTCACATGCCATCTGGCCTATAGCAAAATCATATGTCCTCTTTTCCTTTTGATTTTCAGCCTCTTAAGGTGACCATACAGCTAAAAATCTTCCTGGAAAACCTGCACCGAAGCAGTCAAGCTTGTAAAATGTTTCAGATTTCAAGAGATTTATTTCACTGAAAGTGTTTTGGTTTCCAGAACCTTTCGAACTCCCAGAACTGTAGGGCTTAGAGCCCCCGGTGTCAGGATCTGTCCATACATGCAGGGATAGTCCATGTTTCAAAGGACTAAATACTCTTAAGTAGACCCCAGGGAAAAACAAACATAGGCAGAAAGCGTAATACCTGATAATGTGTCTGTAATCTTAGGCTAGGAATGCACTGGCAGAATTAACATGTTTTATATTGAGCTTTCAGAGGGTTATAATTACTGGGGTAGCCATCCACCCGATCGGTACCAAGGTATGGATTGCAATATTAGGAACTTGGAAGCAGCATTTCGAGTTACAAATTTCAAGTGAGGAACAAGTCGACACTCCCCAGGAGGGTATTTGTTCTTATGCTGGCTGAAAAATAAGCTTCCTTTTAGAAGGCAGCCTACCAGAGCTTGTACAATTTGTTTATCCCCACGAAGAGCAGCATTCATCAGCATCACTGAAATGAATATTATTCTTAAAGAGTATTTTTTTTTACTTTGCCTTTTTTTTTAATTTGGCATAAAATTATTGTAAGCTACACTTTTAAGATACATTTTCTTTTCCATCTAGTTTGAAATAATAATGAATATTCCACGGAGCCCTTGATAACAGCTCCTGTTAGGCCCAAAGATCAGTCAAGCAAAAAGTACATTGTAATAAGGTCACAATGCTGTAAATTACCAGGTTCTCATCCTTGCGTACATCTCATGGTGGGCCAAGAGGGTTTCACTTCATTAAATGTGAGAAGTCACAACTCATACTAAATCATGCCACAGCATCTGAATCATTAAATAGGGCACATAAGAAATTGCACCACATGGGGATGTGCTGCTCCTTTCTTCTTAACCTCTTCTTTGCTGTGAGCTCATTCCCCTCTGACTTGGGTCAGATTTCAAAGTAGCAGCCCAAAACTTACGGGAATCTTGAGTTTAGAGCTTAGGTCGTGTTCCTGTTCTAGCTGTACGAGCCTTATGATCTTACAGTTTCCATTGGCGTTGTCTTTGTTACAAGAGAATGTCCTGTAGACAAGCATTACTCTGAGAACACACGTTCCTTTCCTAGCAAACCACCCACCAACTTGTGGTTTGGATTTTTTTTGCATTCTGTGTGTTTCTGGTCATCATGTTCTGCCATCCATCATCTTAACCTGCACTCCAACCTATGTATATGATGGCACAGACCTACTGTTCAGAACTGTAAGCCTGTACTGTGCCATGGACCTCCCCAGTGAGAGAGACAGCCCATAAATATTAGCTGAAAAAGATCTATTAGGTCATTGCAAAAGTTCACTGTCTGTAGGCAGCAAAATATTTTTCTCAGCCCTGATCCTCTTTAAAAGCTTTTTTTGCAGTGCTGGTTTTATTCTATGGCCTCTTCTCCAAGGATCATCATCTGGCTGTGGCTGGATATGTCTTGCTTCATGATCTCATCCTGACTAGCACTTCTACCTCGGTGTGTTCTGTGATCCTTACAAAGAGAACTACTATCAGTTCATCTGTTATCCATCCACTCTGCCCTGGAGAGTTAATTCTGGATAGGTGGAAGGTTGATCATTTAACTCCCTTGTATAGAAGTAAATGAGACAAAGAAAGGTCTTGGGGTTTATTACTTTAGCAGATCATCACATCCTCAACCTTAAATGCCCTTAGTTTTGCTTGTGAAGTGGCTGGGTTTGGTTTTTTCTTTTCATTTTAACTCAAATTAATGCCTCCCCTTTTTAACTGTTGCTGGTGTATTTGTGTTCTTCACTCTGCACTTCACATGCAGCTTATATTGGCCTCCCTTCCTGAGCAGAGCCTCTCTGCCCAGCTGTAGCAGCAGAGTGAAGCTGCAGTCCTGGGGCACTTGGATATTGGCAGCAGCTCAAGTTGGTGAGAAGCCCAGGGCCTCACGTCCTGTGAATGTCCCCAAATCTACTGCTGTCCGCAGGCAAAGACCTCGACCTTGCTTCTCTGTGCCTTTGTCTTCGCCTTTTATCTGTTGTCTATTTGCTTTTGCAGCTTTTGGGGTAGGGAAAAATTCTTAAATGTTCATACAGCTCTTACCCAGAGTAAAAACCTCAGTAAACTTCAGGCTCCTGTGTGCTGCTGGAGCATCAACAGCAGCTGCTTAAAGACACCAAACCTCTTGAGTACCCATTATCATTGAATAAGATTTGAGAGGGCCCAGCAGAGGGGAAGGGTAGGGGCTGTGCTCTTCTCTATCTGCTGGTGGAGAGAGGATTCAATTTAGATGATAGTCCCTCAACTGCCTGAAGGCTGGGATTTTGAAACCAGCAGCAGTGCTGCTCCTTGGCAGGAGAGCCTTCCCCTTCCATCATGTCTGCAAAGCTTAGTCTGTTGCAGGCTCCAAAATTAAATCAAAGACCCGTGCCTGCTGCTGCATTCAACTTCTTCTGAATATTTATAGATGATTCTGCAGGATTTCCAGAGGCCCCCACTGAAGAGCAGCCACGATATGAAGGAGTTTGACTGCTGGTATCAGCTGACAGTGCTGCAGCTCCGACCTTTGAGTCACACCTTGCGAGCTTTGTCTTAGAGCTTGATTAAAATTATTTGGGTTTGTATACAGCCAGTGAAGGCTGGTGCTCATTGTAAATGAGTGAAGTGAAAAATCAGCTTTATTTTTTGTTTTTGCAGTAGCCATAGGCACAGAAAACCCACCCGTTCTTTGTCAGCATTGTTAGTGTGGTTATTTCTGTTGTGGTGTCCGTATCATACCCTGGAAATGGATTGGGAGGCTGGACATTCAGATTTAATATCTTAATAAAACAGGTCTGGGGATTTTTAAAGCCATTAGTACCTTCTCACTAAAAACTTACACCTTCTCAAAATAAGTTTGTGCTTTATTTATAGTATCCATGCTCAAAATTTCCAAGCAGTACTGGCACAATGTGCCAAAGATCAACCACCAGTGGGTTTTTTGAAAGGGGAGAGGAGGGGTGTATTTGTCATCTGAATTTGTCTAACTTCACCATTCAGCTTCTGCACTGCCTTGTGCCTTTTTCAACCGCTATCCTGTTTCTGTGCTCCACGCTCAAGAGTGTCACCCCTTAAGTGCTTTGTAAGAACCTTCTCTTTGAGCTAAAACTTTAAAGAAAATGTAAGAGCATATTTTGGTGGGAGGGTTCTTTAAGCTACTTGTTGTTGTTTTAATGATCAGTGTTATTTTGATTGGTTATTTTAAATATTGTTCCCAAATGCAGAGGAGATGAGAGAAAAACATGCTGCTGTTAGCAATCCAAACTTTGATTTTGGCTCATAAATCATCTGTGGTTGGAACAGAGAAAGCAGGTAATAGGATTCATCAAGTTTTGCTGACTTTAATAACAAAAGCTGCCACCCCAAAGAAATAAAATACATTCAGTATGCAAAGGGAATAAAAATATGAACTCATCTTGGCTAATGGCTCTGAGAAGTAATATAAAGATGTGCATAGATTATTCTGAACCTTAAAAAAAAAAGAGATGCTTCCAATTTGCATAAAATGTTAATGGTAATCTTAGGGGTAAGAGATTTTCTTTGAAACATAGGGATCATTACAGGGAGTTGTTGAAGTGGAGTCTTTGTCCTTGAATGTTTTCTTTGGAGTTCCATTAAACATGCCAGACTATACCTTTGCACTTCAGTTCTGCTGAGCATAGCTTGTGTGTAGATCATCAAAACCCACCAAACTTGCCTTTTTGGGTGGAACGCTCTTCCTTTAAGGTAGGAAAAAAGAAAGCATGTGGGTAGGAGGAGATATGGAGCATCATAGAGTCCTGGAATGGTGGGGTTGGGAGGGACCTCTGGGGAGCANAACCATTCCTCAGATCCCCAGTGAAGTGCATAGGAGAACAAGGACACTAAACCATTTTCCAGAGATCTCACTGGGATTCTGTGGCAGATTCCAATAGTGTTGTAAACACAGAACCATCTTCTTCCTTTTTAATTCCTCCTCCTTACCTCCTGTAGAAATAGAAAGGTACCTGCTCTCCTGCCGCAGCCCAGTGAGGAAGAGTGTTTCTCTGGGGTTTAACCCCATGCTTACCTGAGATGGTGTGCAGCTCCTGCCTGGGTCCCCTCTGACTTCCTCAGGCAGAACCACTCCACGTGCACAATTAGAGACCCGCTGCGATTCACGTTTGCACGCAGCGCGTTCCTGGCCGTCCTTGGGAGTCATTCCCGACACCTTTGTGAAGTTATTGTTATGTTTGTTTGGCCATTCTTCTGCTTCCTCCACCCAACGGCATGTTTGTTAATTACCCCTTTTCCTGGCTTGCCATCTAGCTCTTGTTATTATTATTATTAATGCTTTTACAGTCGTTTACCGGAGAAGTTTACTCCCTCCTCCTCTTGCAAACAAACACATTTTTATCAACAGAGCTAACATGATTGCAGTTCTGCTGTTATGTTTTATTTATTTCCATATAGGTTTGATTCTATTGCAGTTTCTCATTTTTGCCTGTTGTATTATTCATGATTTATACAATATTGGAGCTTGTGTAGGACACCCTCATTTTATTAGCTGGGCCATAATTTTCAGGGGTATATAAAAATAAATCACAGGAGGCTCTTTTTCTCCTTCCATGTTTTCTTTTCTGTGCTGTTTGCAGGAAAACAATAGCAGGGATATTTGGTTAAAACAATTACCAGTTTTACTTTTAACACCTCAGTGACCGAAATGGTCACTGCTGGGCTCCTGGGGCTGGATGGGCAGGGGCAGAGAGCGAAATGGCACAAACACTTGGATGTTGCAGAGTGCTAATGGACAGCTGGAAATGTGGGCTGACTTGAGGATATTTTTCTCATTTTCAATCAATCAGACTTTTATTTTCTTAAGAGTTTTCTTTGCATTGATATTTACCTTTTTATGACTAACGTGCAACTGTTCTCTGAGCACATGTAAAGAATTGGTTTAATATTCTACTTTCCGACTTAATCTTTTTCACTCTGCGTGGCACTTCTGTAATTAATGTGTGTGCTGTTACAGCTGCTGCAGCTGTGGGTAAACACATTACAGTTAATTCTTTTTCTATTCTTCCCACTTCCAGTTCTTTCCAGGCACTGTAAAAGACAGTGGGGAAAGCCACATATAAACTCCCACCGTGGCAACTCTCCCCCTCGCATATGTAGAGCACAGAACAAGTTATCCTTCCCTTACTGGTGAATATATTGCATCTAAATGGTTCTGTCTTCTCGTGTGCCAGGATGGTAACGTTTTCCCACCCCACAGTCAGTATAAAACTTTATGGTATTATTGACTTGAGCACATCTCAGCCAGACCTTGGTGTTACTGATTTTATGACTATCTCTTCTTCTCCCTCCCCTCTTTATTCTCCTCTTTTGTTAATTCTCATTTTATTAGAACTGCTGGTGCTCTGAGCTTTTTATTGCATTAGTACAAACTTATTTCTATGAGCACAATACCATAAATTATCTGCTGACTGTTCCCATGTTGAATGGCAAGGTAATAAATACAAGGAAATTCAAAGAAGTTAAACTCAGATCTCTTTGCCCTCTGCCTCTTGAGTCAACATATGTCCTTGAACAGCAGTGCTAGACCATGAAAAAAAAGAGTTACAAATGTCACCTGGCATCTTAATACCTGTTAGTAGGTGATGTCATTCAGAAGGGGAAGCTCGTGTAGCTGGGGTGGTAGAAAGGGTTGACGTGAAAGCACTGTCTCGGGGCTTGGCACTGATATCTTAGTAACTTCCTCTGCTGACTGGAACCTGTTCTGCTGGCTTAGGAGAGCTGTTCCCATCCTCTCCCAGGGAAACATGCTGCTGGCAGCACAGGCTTGGTAAAATTCTCACCACTGCAAAAAATGAACAATCAAGACAAAAATACTCTCTAAATCCGGCCAGAAAAAAAAAAAGTGTTAAGAGATTATCTTTTGAGTTAAATTCAGTCCGTTCTCTGCAATAATCACAGAGCTAGCCTCATATCTGTTGTCTCTGCTGCCTAACACTCTCCTGGGGGATGCATGCCTAGGAAATAATGGATGCTCAGTTCCCAGTGGTCATGCTCTGATTGCAATCTGCGAGGTCTGGGGGACCAAGGGATGGGCCGATGGGATCCGAACTGGCTGTAAACACAACGTGTGTGCTCCTGGAATACATTTTTTTCTGTGTGACACTGAGGGTCGCTGTCATCAATTCAGTGTACTTTCTGTCATGTCCACTGGCATTAGGATAAATTAGTTTGTGCCTGCCTGAAGAGTTGGAGGTCAGGAGTTAAACCAAGGGATTTGGGTTTCTGTTACGTGTGTAGAGCGTATGCAAAATGCAACTCTATGTCACTAACCCATCCTGCACAAGCTACGACCACACCAAGCGCTCTCCCATCTCTTTGGTGCAGAGCAAATTCGGGCTACTGAGGACCTGGATGCAAAGAGGGAGGACTTGAGGAGAGACCATTTAAATAAAAATGTCTGGATTCAGTCTGGGCTACTCCTACTCCAGTGTAATTCCTTAGACTTCTGATTCACAGCAACTGGATGGGAGATCCAATCCCTACAATGTCTTCTGCTCCTCTCTGCATCCTTAATAACAGAAATTATTAATAAAATTTAAGAGCTACCGATGAAACATCTTTAAAGAGAATGGTGTGGGAAGCGGGATCTTTCTCTGATTAACAAATGGAAGTGTGAGCAGTGGAGGTGGTTTGATATATTCAGTAGCAAGCACTGGGTGAGTACGCGCGTCCATGTGGTGATACCCTTATGATGGCACAAACGTATTGTTTCCTGTATGGCATAGATGTCGCTGGGCATGAAGGAGATGGAGGACACAGAAGAATGAGGAAGGTGAAGGAAATGTTCTTGAACAATTTGAAATTACAGTAATATGAGTGTTGATTAATTCAGTAAAGGAAGTCATAATTCACCTTGCAACTCAAAGCTTGACAGGCATTGAATTCAATATGGTAACTTGTGAAGTCAAATCTCAGCCAGTCATGGAACAAATGTTAGTGGTTAGCACCAAGGACCTCCCTGTGGTGGAGCCCAGGACTCTGGAACTCTATTTCTGGGTTTGTCTTTAAGCAAAATAGTTGAGCAGCGGTGATGCTCACAAGGCTCTGCCCAGGCAGGCTGCAAGAATTCAGATTATGAAATAAGTGATATATGCTGCAATATGTTCCTGCTGGTGACCCAGGAATATACACTTAGCACTTAATTCTCACACCTTTGCAGAGGAGTTTGTGCTGACAACTTTCAGTCTGGGAGCTTTTTATGAGCTGTTTACTCAGGCTGTTTGGAGCCTGTGATTGCTCACCTAAGTCACAGGCTTCTGCATTTCCACCGTGTGCTCGGCTGGCTCAAATTTTAATAAATAACAGATTACAAATGGCAAATAATGAATAGTGAATACTCCTGCCTGCACAAAGATCCTATTGCTCCTCTGTAAATACTTGCGCTGCCGAGTCCCGTAGCCCAGCCTTTCTCCAGACGCCAGGCTGCTCACGGAAGCAGAGTTATCTGTGCAGCACAGGGAAGCTCCGTGTTTGCCATCGCTGGGTTTATTATGTAGAACTTTGTCATGAGGCTTGTTTTTTTTCAAGTAGGGAAATATTTTGGGGAAAAAAAGTAATGCAGCAAGTTTGTTCTTTTTTTTACTTTCTTGAAATATGTTGGGCCATGAGGTCGGACCGGGTTGGCACTGGAGCTTTGGGGGCTGTGAGTGTCCCAGCAGTGCAGTGGGCTGGCTGTGAAAGCGAGCGTGGCTGAGCCTGGCTTTGCAAGGTGTTTCTTGGCTCTGGAAAGGTGTCAAACCATAAAATGGATTTTTATACATCTCGTATCCCTGGCAGACTCGCTTCTGATACACTAACCTGCTCTGCAGTAATGGACAGAACAGTAATAGTGCCACCTGTCCAGAGCTGTTCTTCCAAGGGAAGAAAAAAGTCCTTTGTTTCAGTGACTGGCTGTAATTCTGCTCGGGAATGGAAATGCTTCATGTGGAAGCATGAATAATGTCTGCATAAATATTTCTGCGCACGCACATGTTTCTTTTTCAGGAGAACTTTTATTAAGTGCCTACCTGTGGCAAAACTCCAAAATGTCAGGAGTGAACATTTCAGAAGGGGAGGGGGTTGCGTTGTTTGTGGTTACCGTGTCCAGTGCTAGCACGGAGCGAAGGGTAATGCAAACGGATCGGAGTCACTGAACTGCCACCCCTGCGCCTGGCACGGTCACAGCCACTGTCTCCTTGGATAAGGCTATTATAGGAAAAAGAGTGGAAACTCCGAAGGTTGATGAGAATAATAATTTAGAGACAGTGGAAGGAAATGAGTGAGCTTTAGGAGGTCCTCTGAATCATTAACTGAGGTCACTTTCTGCCTCCTCTAACACACTCCGTTCCCTGTAATAAGGTGGGTGCACTGGGGGAGATTGCTTCAAGAGAAAACAACTTCCATTCTAGTGAGTATTTAAGCTCAGATGGAATAAGATAAAGTCACAAATATCAGAGTAGAGTAGAAAAAAAAAGAATTGTAGAATAAAATAGACTGTGTATTGAATAGGCTTCAGCATGAGAGGAGTGGGCCAGTAATTATCTACCAGTACTATTCTGATTAATTCTTGTACTGGGATACTCTGAGGTTCAACACTTTCTAACCCTTTTCTTAACTTTTAGTTCTATGGAGAAGTGCTAAAGCATCAAAATTGATTGTTAGAATGCCCTCCCTCAAGCGTAAACATCAGCAAAGGAGGTTGTCCTCTCCCTCTGAGCTCTAACAGCAGCAACTATTAAACCAGTGTCTGAGTTAGCAACTGCACAGCCATTAAGTGAAAGGACAGTCCCCACCATCAATGGTTCTGTAAGTCGACCAATGTGAAATGCAAGCCTGGGAGAGATGTGATCGCTGTCGTGGTTCTCGCCCTTTCTAGGTTGGCTGTACCTCTCCTTTGATGGGCTGTGAAGCAGCCGTGCAGGCTCAGGATGGTCAGTGCTGGCATGAGCCATCAACATGCGTGGGACCCCCTCTGGTTTTCTCAAGCCAGGCTGGGTGAGCAGGAGCATGAAATTATAGCCAGGCGCTGTGTGAGCTTGATGTCTTCCCATGCGGAAAGGTGCATGGCCTGGGTTGGAAGTAGGAATAGGAATCACACCTGGTCCTGAGCTCAGAGCCACACAGTTCACTGTCTGTCCTTAGAGTCTGCACCTGTCTTTCACCAGGCAGGTGAAACTGAGAGGAGGTGGAAGGTGTAGCACCAAAGCAGGCCGCGTTTGCAGGGTGAGCACTTGTCACAGCTTTGAGTGAGTTCCCCTCTGACAGCTGTTGTGGTTCTGCAGGCACTCGGATTTTTACGCACCGTTTCTGACCCTGGCCGCTGTGATTCCCAGTATTGCGTGTTTGAAAAAGTGTAGTGTAACTAGTCCAAATTTGATCTGATTTGTAAAGATAGATTAGAATATCATAGATAAGTAGAGAGTGTTTTTTCTTTATCAGGGAAGACTTGGTCAGATTTGTCTTATCAGCAACATCAGTGCTCTACACAAAAATGCAAATGCCGGAATAAAACAGATGAGTGTGATTTCTGTGCAGATGACTGTGAGGGAATAGAACTCCCCCTGACCTCCTGCACCATCATCTGGAATGTCCCCCGGTTTGGAAACAAGCTGTTTAAAATATTAATGTCTTGAATAATGAATCACTGTGCATGTAAATGAGCTCTTGATAGAACAATCCAGAATTGCTCTGGTTTAGGCACTTTTTAGTGATTATTTGGCCATTAACTTTAGTAAACATAAGAATGTGAAGAGAAAAGGAAAAAGATATATAATTTCTCTATTATTTAGCTTTGTTTTAAATGAAACCCTTGGAAAG
Organism: Chloroceryle aenea; assembly: GCA_013399075.1. Taxonomy (NCBI): domain Eukaryota; kingdom Metazoa; phylum Chordata; class Aves; order Coraciiformes; family Cerylidae; genus Chloroceryle; species Chloroceryle aenea. The sequence continues at coordinate 153,533 of VWZY01005342.1, forward strand.
ATTTATATCATTTTAATTTTAGTTCCAGAGGCTTTTATGTAAATTAACTGCATTGGAGAATTGGCAAGAACATTTATTCAATTTAGAACAGCCATGATTATAAGCTTTACATTAATATAACAACAGTTCAACAGTGGCTGATAGATGGGACACAACCATGTAATTATCAAAAGTGAGACACTTTCTTGAACTCTAATTAGTTCTATAAGCAAATAGAGTTTTGCTGGAACTAATTGCTGTATTATGGCTGGCAGCGAGGTGAGCGCTGAACTGGAGTCCAGGTGCTGAACACAGAGTGTTGCGTGTCCAAAGATTTTTCTATTTCCTGATTTAATCGGATGTATAATTCAATTACATGTGCTGAGCAGAAGCAGGCACTTGTGCACGTGGGAATAACCTTCTCTTTGCTGCAGTGTCCTTTGACTTCTTCAGACAACAGCGAGCACCCAGCTTGGGCTCACGTCTGTCAGGGGACACAGGTACAAAGAGCTGCCCTTAGTGGGAGAAGAGCATTCTGACCTGTTAGTATTTTACACCCACTTAGCAGAGAGAAAACACGTAAAGATGAAGGAAAGGGAGACCTGGTCTGAAGGAATGATTTATTTTTTCTTGTATCTGTGTTTTGTGACAGATGAAATTTAGATTTGGCTGTGTCCATGTCCATCTCAAGAACTTGATTGCAGCAAGCTCTTCTGCGGCTGCTTTGGGTTACTCATCACACAACTTCCATTTATTTATGGCAGCTCATTAGCTTGAGTAGCCACAGAAGTCAGTTTGCTCTTAGACATCCTTTTTCATCCTGAATCATTATTTAATGAAGCTAAAAACGAAGGTTGGGAAGGGCTTGTTTCAATTATCACTCGTAGAAAGGCAGGAGAATAACCCTGCTCTCGATAGTCCTGCAGCGACACGCCTGACATCCCATTGGAAGTACGGGCTTGTTGGGAGGCCTCTGAACCAAAGGAACTGGGAACTGACCTTGTGTGCAGTTTTGTAAGGTCTGTTTATTTTTGTCACCGCACCATAAATTGTATTTTTCAGTTTTTATTGCCGATATCCTTTTTAGAAATTCTTTTTCTCATTAGGGTAAACCAATTACCGAGTGCCAGTGCTTTGTTCCAACTGCATCTGAGCAATTGTCCTCATGCTAATTGCTTAAGGGCAGCTACAGCGATCTATCAAGATCATAGCCGAGCAGCACTAATGCATTTAGTGGGGAGATTATTGAATTTATTAAGCATTTGGCCGATGCAGCTTCTAACAAATGCATTTTGTGAATAGGACAGTCCTGGTGAGTGAGTTACAGACTCGTTGCTTGGGCTGCTCGAGCCTCTTGAATAGCACCTGTGATTCTTGTCAAAGCCATTAGCACCTTTACTAAGCAAGGGCTGTCATTTCATTAAGGAGCCCTGCACATATCCCAGGCTCCAGCACATGGCCCGGTCGCTTTCTGTCTCTCTCATAATTCCTCATGGAACCTGAGGTTTTTCTGCGTGGGACCTCCCCTTTCTGCCGGGTGGAGGAAGGTTTTGCAGGAAGGACGCTTCAGAACTTGGCTGGAGCAGAAGGTACCTGCTCAGCAACCAGAGCTGGAGCCAGCAGCGTGGAGGAAACAGCCGTGATGGGATGGCCGGTGGTGCTCCTCAGGGCATGTATCACTTTCTTCTGCTGCTGTGTGTATGTGGGAAGGGGCTGTTCTTGTTCATGTGAGATTCTGTGGCTTGCAGAGCAAGAGGGGATGTTCTCTAGTGCAACTGGAAGAAAAATAAGTGCCCCTTGGTTTTGTGTTGGACTGGGCAGTGTCCGAGGAGGGAGGAACCTTGTTGTTCTGTGTGCTGAGGAGAAAGGATTGATCAGAGCTGGGTTTATGCCTTTTCTTGACGTAGTTTGTTCAGTGGAATCGTGAAGTTATGAATACATGGAAAGAATCTGAACAATGCAGGTAGGAAAGAGTTGAATGTGACAATAAAATGGAAGCTGTAGATCTGATTGCTCTTTAGTCCCATCTTCACTTGCAGAAAATGATTCAGAAAAGAAACACTGAATTTCAATCTTTCCTGTTTCTACTATCACTGGTACAAAAGCTTTAATGTCACTCTTTCTAAATGATGCCATGTGGCATCCACTCTTAGTGATGAAGCAACTGGAGGATTCAAAGCTGTGAGGAGAAGCAAAGGAGCTGATCTTCCTCCCATTGAAGGCAGCGAGTTCACCAGCATGTGGTTGTGCCCTCTGGGAAGAAATAGATTTCATTTCCAAGCTTCCAAAGAGTTGTTTTATAAACTGCAGGAGGGGAAACAAAACCAAACAAACAACAAACAAAAGAAAAAAAACCAATCCCCCCATAAAACAGACCCCAAAAAAACCAAACTCCCAAACAAACCAGAAAGCCCACGCAAGGAATTATGACTAATGCCCCCCTCCCAGCATTTTGTCACCCGTTTCAGACGTCGGTAGCAGTGTTTGTTGTTGTCAGCAGGATGTCAGGCTGCTGCTGCTGAGCTATCACTTCCAAAACCACCTATTCCCCTTCCCTTCCTTGTGTATTTTTATTTTCAAAGGACGGGATTATGAAGCAGAGCAGTGAATTGAAAGGTTTTTTCAAAGCCCCCTGCAAATGGAGGAATACTGGCTTTGGCCGGTGTCCCTTTTTTCCCCTCACTTTCTCTGCTTACGCCCCTGAGCTCTTCAAAACGCCCGGTGTAGGTGCAGTGGGGGAAGCCAAGGGCATTTTCTGATCCCTCTGCTATGGCTGTTAAAGTGCAGGGTCTGTTTACAGGCCTTGCCCTTCTCTTGGGAGACAGCATTAAAAGTAGAAGCCGGTCAGAGGTTCCCCCTGATGTCTTGCTGGTAAATGTCACAGAGGATGGGGGTGGCATCCCTCAGCCCCAGCCCCTCACGGGTGGCCTGCTCTGAGCACTTGGCAGTTGTTGGTGTGGGGAGGTGACGAGGCAGAGCTGCTTCAGGATACTGTCCAGTATTCCAGACGGGAGAAAAGTGCCCTTCATCTGAGATGGTGGCTTTGTTTTTTTGTGAAGAAAGGAAACTCTCATTCCTGGGGAAAGGTCTTGGGGTTTGGGGTGCTCTGGGGAAAAAAGCACCAGTGCTTCTGTTGAGGTGGCCATCTGCTGTTCTTCCACAACTAACTTGGGCTCTGCCATTGGTGTCGGCACAAAAAGGAGTGCTTTTGGCATGTCAGACAATTAAAACAACCATTAGAAATCTGCAGTTAGTGAATCTCTGTCGGTAAAGTTGCAGGGAGGACAGGTTAGGAGCGTTGTCCTTCATTTGGCTCCAGCAGCTGGTTCAGTCTTCTTTCAAAAGTCATGCAGGTAGAAACTTGAGGTGCTCCTTTAGTCCTTCACAGGCGAATCGGGTTTTGTCAGCATGTTTGCAGTCTTCAAAGCGCGGAACAGACTTACTGTTAAATATCAGGGTATCCTGCTAGACAAGCACATCCCCGGATGCCTTTCCCTTGAGAAGATGAAGGATTCCATTCCCAACCCGGCCTCCTCAGCTTTAAAAAGCCATTTCATCTTATTAGGAAAAGTCAACAAAAAAATGCTGTGTTCCGATGAAAATGTTAATCTGTTCTGGATAGTTGCTGTGAGAGATGTCTGTGTTCCTCTATACAGAGTGTCACGATAGCCCCCTTAGCTGGGATGGGTGCAGTGTTGGTACATTTGCAGCAGAACCTGCAGCCCCGGCAGTCTGTCATGCTGAGGGCTAGTTAAATAGCCTGGGATTATTTTTTTTTTTACACTGGATATTTGTAGCTGACCAAAGCAGCCCAGTTGGTAATTAATCAGGAATTCCCTTCTGTTTTCTCTGTAGCATCTGCTCATGGTTCGCAGGGGGTATTTAGTTAATTCTGAAATCATGCACTGATCTGTGCAAAAAATTATCCCGCGTTATAATCCTTGAAAAGCCAAAAATGAAATACTGAGTTTAGAAGAAAACAATGTAGCATTTTAAAGATTTTGATTCTTGCCTGAACTCAGGAGAAGCATGTTTGTCCTGGTGAAGAAAAGACAGAAAAATCAAATCCAGAATAGAGCTAAAAAACAAACAGGAATCAGGACTGGCAAGCATGTGTTTATCTGGAAACAGAGGAATGTCTGATCAATCCCTTATTGCTTCGCTTAAATTTATTTGGGTAATTTTCATCCAATTTTGATGCAAACCACCTACGGTTATTTTAAGTATGCATACACCTGTGGTAATCCAGTTTCTTCCTGGAGGAATGGAAATGAAATACGTGTCCCATCAAATGCAGCTTGCCTGAGAAATCCAGGCTGTTTGTTTCCAACTGTCCAGGAAATTCCAGCTGCCAGCACTAACACAATAGGTTTTTCTTACATTAGTACAGCCAAAGCATAGGAACTGCTGGTGACTGAGCTTCATTCAACATGGAAAATCGGGAGTTATTTTACAGCGTGACCATAATAGACCATAATTATCCGACACAATTAGGAGCCTTGCATTATTATAACAATTAGCCTTGCTTAAACTAATTTTGTTCTGCACTTTAAGGATTTGCCTTTTTGTTTTAAAGGGTTTGTCCTTTTTCCGAGGTGAATGCAATTTATATTTCCCCTTGACTTTTGCTGTTATTTTTTTTTCTCTATTACTCCTCTTATCTTCCTGCCTGTGAACTCTTGTTCACCGCAGATTGGCTGCTGGTACAATTTGTGTCCTGAAAACCAAATATACACACAAAAAAAGGAGCAGATCCTCAGCGTCTGAGCTTGCCCTTGCTGGTATAGCTCAGCTGACTGGCCGGCCCCAGAGATGTTTAGAGCAAGAACCTCTGTGCTGGTGAAGGTCCTGGCAGTGAGCTCTGCTCCTAGTTTGTGGTGTTTCTACAAGTAATCATTGACACCCCCCAAATTTCACCTGGGCATTTGGAAGTACGTTGTAGGAATTATTGAAGAAATGAGCTAATTAAGTTATGTTCTCATCATTTTGCTGGGTTCAGTTTAGGAATGGAGCTGGCACGTCTCAAAGAGGAGTAGTCCCCTCAAGGTTGTATTCAGTTCACTAGGAGAAAGAACAACAGAAGCACAAACCTTATTTCATATTCTCTCTCCTCTCAATACACTTACTGTTTCTCTTTTAATTTTCCTTAGAAAGCTACTTGAATGAGATTGCACAAGTAATTCTTCTGAACAGGCAGTGCCCGATTATCAGTCCTACACATTGAGCATTCCCTCAGGTTGCTGGTTCTTTTTGCTTTCCAATAAATACTTTTATTTAATGCTGCAGTGGTAGTAACCTTACTCCAGACTCTCGACAGGAAATCTCCAGTGAGACTTAACTGCCGATACCTTCCTTCTGTAGTGAAGAGGAAAACCTCCCTGGCTGAGGCTCTCAGGGGTGATAAATGTTAACTTCCACAGACCAGTCTTGAAGTAGCCAGACTCATCTTGTTGCATGATATTAATTACACTGGGTAACATTAAAGTGAACATGAGCCCCTTTGTCCCGTTCCCTGCACGTGGTCATGGCTGGAAACAAGAGAGTAGGAATGCTCCTCTTTGGCTTTTTTCTCACTGCAGGTTGTAAAGGATTAGTTAAAATTGTGTAAAGTTAAAAGTGTACCCAAGGTAAATGTCCAGCGACAAGGAATTGCATCGAGAAGCATTTACAGTGCTGTTTCCTGTGGCTCGGGTGGGAAGTGTCTTCAGACTGCACTTCAGACTGAATATACAAATGAGGAAAACTAATGCATGAGAACATTTTGTTTCTGTTATTTTTGAACAGGCTTGGAGTTTTAGCTTGAGTTGAATCAACTCAGGAAAGCTGCACACTCCTTCAGTCCTGGAGAGCAGACCAAAGGCACAAGTGCAGATAGAGACTCGCTCTCAAAGTAATGTCTGCTTTGCTGCTTTCCCGGCTTATTTGCACCACCTTTTAGAAGGAATCTTTTATCCTCTACACACCTACACACAGAGCTTGTCTTGCAGCTTGAGTACAAAGGTGTCTTTTAAATGTCATTAGTCGTCTAAATTAGCTATTGGAGTGGAAGGGGTGACGTGGCAGCCCCTTCTACTGTGGGCATAATGAGATTCATTGCAGGTGACTGGAAAAGAAAGCTGCAGCAGCTTCCAAACCTCCAGTTGCTCCTGTGTTAGAGATCATCTGAGTCACGGGATTTGCGTGTCTCACTGTGTATCAATGTTTGTCCCCCTTCCCTCTCCCAGTTTTATCTATGCTAAGTCCCTGGTGGCAGCACCTCCATCCTTACTCAAGGGAACCTATTTGAAGATGTGCAACGGTGTCTCTGAGACACTTTCTGAGCATAGGCAGGCTACAGGTGGGAGTTGGGTGCAATAGTTACTTCTGTTATTAGTGGCTGTGCAGCCATCTGGCCAAACGTGGCTCTGCTCGTGAGAGGATTGACGCAGGAACTGGGTGTTTCTGAGAGAAGCAGCTTCTGCAGAGCTGGTCATTTCCTTTTACCCTGTGCTGAATCTTTATAGGGCACAACTTGAATACGACACTGAATCCATTTAGAGCCCGTGATGTTTTCATATTCTGAGGTTGTGTTAATTCATAGTTGGACAAGTGAAAGTTTTATTGAGGCTGCCGTAGTGCAATTTGTTCTTTCAGTATGCACAAAGAAGAACTAATTGTGGAACATTATAGAGTCAGAAAGCCCCAGATGAGTAAGGGGCTGACTCCGATCCTGTTTCTCACCATGTGCAAATGAAATTATCTCTATTGGATTTGTCTAGGCCTACACATTTTGTGCTGGAAGCAGAATCCAGCCGTAAGAGCCCAGGATTTATAATCCTGATGAGTTGTTCTCTTACTGGGTGCACTAGCAGCTTTTCTGCACAAAATAACTAGGTTTGCCCTTTGCTTTTCTAATTCCAAAATAGCCTCAGGCACCAGTTCACCTTCTGGAAGAATAGCTTACAGAAACCTTTAGAAATATATAGATACATAGATTTTTAAATTACAGCACAATGAGAGAGAGAAAGTGATTCAGGGGCTGCTCCGGGGCAAGACGTGGATATTCTGGTAAGGTTGCCCGGGCACCTGTGCTGCAGGGTGAGACCTGTCTGTCTGTCTGTCTGTCTTGCCACAAGAAATTGTGACTTTTTTTTTAATACAGTACTACCTAAACTGGCTGCTTTTGTCAGTGTCGGGTACCAGTGGCAGTAAAGGTTTGCTGAATGGATTTTGAGGCTTCTGTGCAGACTTGTAGGGTTTTCTGAGGTCTAAGCCAAGATAAACTCATGGCTTTTGGTAGACCAACTCCTTACTTGAAAGTTTATTTGCATGTGGTACATAGGAGCCAGTTCTGCTCCTCACTGCAGCGCAAACCCGCGCGTGGCAGGGCTGTGTTGGCAGAGCTATGGAGATTTTTCTCAGGCTACAGTGGCTGAGTTTCATTATTTTGTCAGAGCCCTAAGGGGCTCAGGGACTCAAAAAGCAGGGATTGCTGAAGGGTAATTGAAAGACTTATGTCCTTAAGGCTGGCACTGTGTACATCACTGAACACGGGTGCGAGCTGGTGGAATTAACACCAGCATCGCTGACAATCACACTGTCAAAATAACTTAAAAACAGAACCACAGAAACACCCCGAACCCGCTTTTCCTTTCCGGGTTGTCACTAAGGACCCTTCTCTTCAAAAAAGCAACGTACTGATGGTCAGTCATGATCGGAAACTAAGAGCCAGGGTTATTTTCTGCAGGAAAAACATAATACACTTGAAAGTAGAGATTTATGTTGTGGTAATTGACTTCAGCATTACAGCATGGATTGCACAGGCACCTCCTATTGCATGTGCTAACAAATGTCTCTCTGCAGCTACAGTATACTAATGTGTCTGTGAATAAGTAGTCGTTGTTTGTGTCAAAGTACAGAACTCGTCTGGGAGGACTGGCCTTAAATAACACTTTTCTTTTTCACAGACAGGATTAGGGAATTGGATTCTGGAGAGGGGAGGTTATAAAAATCAACCAAGGGGCCTGATTCTCCTGTTACCTGCCTTTGTTTGAAACTCCACTGACTTGGTCAGAGCCGCCCCTCAGAAGAGGCTCTCGGGATTGTTTCTGCCAAAGAAAGCTGGATTGAAGTACCCCAAATTAACAAATTACTGTTTAGATTCCTCAAGCACAAATAAGAAATCCTAACAACCGCCACAACAAAGTTACGTTAGGAGAATACTTTTTGTGACTCTAATCAGAAATTTCACTTCACCTCTCTTACCCTGGGGTGGCAAAGCTGAAAATAAAGCTGCTTTAGAGCATTTAAAATGAAATTTCCAGATGGATGATTATTCACCAACCTCCTGTTAGCTGTCTGTGCACATCATTGTGTAACTAGAAATATTTGTAATGTTCTCTGTGCTGCCACTGTTTGTAACGGGAAGGAAGGGGCAGTGCATTGTTTAGAAAGAACTGTTTGGAGTTTTAGATCTTGTTTGGGGTATTTTAAAGGAAAGGACAATAGATTTTGCTCCCAGCAAAGAGAAACATTCTCTGTTTCCTGGACTTCTATTGTTATGGCCTCTCTCCCATTTTCCCACCTCTGCAAAGGCACATTCCACACACCTGGAGCTGTGGTAGTTATGGGAACCCCAGGTGAAGAGCCAGTGAGGCAGGGGGAGGAATTTAAAATTCTATGCATCACAAAGACCTTGAGAAAAACTTAAGAAAAATCAAAATGCAGGCTGACTTTCCAAATGCATCTTCAGTCAGGGAAAATAGGATGCAATTAAGTTCTTCCAACAAGACTTCAGTGCCTCTAATGATAAGCTTTGAGACCAGTTTAATGAAATGTCACAAGGACACTGTCTGTAACAATTCCCTATATCCTGTCTGCTAAGCAGAGCTTTACCTGGTGGCGGAAAAATTACAGGGGGGATATGATAAGTGAGCGTTAGCTTCCTTATCCCCGCTGTAAGTCCATTGAAACCAATGGTGTTATACTACAGATAAATGTGGCTGTAGAATTTTAAACAGAAACAACCACAAAAACAAAGCCTTTGAAAAATAGCCAGGCTTCTTAAGTAGGAATTTTCCATTAGGCAATTACTTAATTCCCTTTAGCTATTAGACACAGAACTTCAGGGTAAGACATGCAGCTTCTCTTCGCAACTTTACCAACCAACCCTGTGGATTGAGATGTTCCCACTCTCTGCTGGGTCTCAGATTTGCCCCTTTAATTCTCTACGTGACGTTTGCCAGTCACTAGGGGTGCCACGGCTGAACTGAAAAATACCTGTCAGAAGATTTCAGAGGCAACGGGTTCCCAGAGAGCTGCTCCTTCCTTCCTGGGGCAGCAAATAGTAGAATATTCCTCCTTTAAAAGGGGTGGTTTGTATTTTATGAAGCTTCCTGGTGCGAGTGCTCCATTCTCTTATTTGTGTGCCTTGGACCATTTTCTTTCAAAGAAAAAGATAACTTAATTTTAAAGGCAGGATATTCAGATTCACATTCAAGCTGTGTTCACAAAATACTCTGGATCCGGGCCGGTGATGCCTTTTTACTGTAGCAGTGATGGGAATAATAAGGATCTGTGTTAAAATTGCAGCAAGAGCGTGTTGTAGTTGAGCATTGGAAAGCACTCTGTGTAGTTAAGACTGATAAAGCGCTGGGGTAGATGGGCTGCAGAGGTTGTGTAATTTCTGTCATTACACCTCGTTAGGAACAGAAATTGCACTCTCAGCAGTTATGTGGGCAGTGTTGATGCGGAGGAATACAGTCCAAAGAATGATATTTTCAAGTCCCTTCCATCCCTGTTTCTGTACGAGATGGATCTAAAGATGCCAGTGTGATGAATTTGGGATGGCTTGGAAGGGAAATTTTAAAAGGCCACTGAATACGTGCTGCGTGCTGGAATTCCATGGGAGTTTTTCATAGAATCCTAGAACGGTGGTGTTGGAAGGGACCTCTGGAGATCGAGTTCAACCCCCCTGCCAGAGCAGGGTCACCCAGGGCACGTGGCACAGGAACCAGAGCAGGAGACTCCACAAACTCTCTGGGGAGCCTGGGCCAGGCTCTGTCACCCTCACAATGAGGAAGCTCCTCGTGTCGAGGTGGAACCTTCTATGCTCAAGTTTATACCTATTGTTCTTTGTCCTGTTGCTGGGCACTACAGAGAAGAGATTGCCCCCTTCCATTGGACACCCACCCCTCAGATACTGATGGACATTCATAAGGTCCCCTCTCAGTCTTCTCAAGACTGAACAGCCCCAGTTCCCTCAGTCTTTCTTCATAGAGGAGATGCTCAACTCCCTTAGTGATCCTTGTAGCCTCTGTGGGACTCTTTCCAGTAGATCCCTGTCTCTCTTAAATTGGGAAGGCCAAAACTGGACACAGTATTTTAGGTGAGGTCTCACCAGGGCAGAGCAGAGTGGGAGGAGAACCTCCCTTGACCTACTGGACACAGTTTTCTTAATGCCCCCAGGTTGCCATTGGCCTTTCTGGCTGCAAGGGCCCATTGCTGTCCCAAAAGTGGAAGTGCCCTCCTCTGTATGTAGGTTCAGTAAACACCCTCTACTCCTCCCTCTCCTAAAAAGGTCCTGCCAGTGTCAAGTGACAATAAAACCACGTTAGGTTTAACACACAGTAGGTCAGCATTCTGTGCATAGGCTGTGCCATCATTTAGTCCTACCCTGAAATAAAACTTTTTAAGCACAAGTCCTTTTGGTCAGGAAACTAACTTTGAATCCATTTCTTTTGATGACATCATCAGCCTGCTTTAAAAAAAATCTATATTTAGAATGCATAATGCAAGCATATCATCTTCTAAACAAGAAAGTAGGACATGTCCTCAGCTAGGATGATGAAAAGAAAATGAAAAAAAAAAAGAAGTCTGAATAAGAAAGTCTGAGATTGCTGCTACAGTAAACGCAATGTCAAACTGGCAGGTATTTCTCTAATAAGATTCATGTAAATACAAATGCAAACATACTTTGGTGCACAAATCACATAAATGCAGATACAAAGAACAAAATGGAATGACAGAAAAAGATGGAAAGCGATGAATATTTCCTACTTTCTGCCTCGGCTGCTGGTGCAGTGTAGGTGCCACTCTGGCTTGACTCAGTCATTGCTCTTACATCACCTTGACACCGAGCAAAAGCTTTGAAATATGCTAAAGATTGTCAAGCTCCTCTGAACAGTCAAACGTAAAACCAAGTTTTAAATGCCAAAAATTCTTGTTACCTCGGTGGGATTTTTAACCATAGTAAACAGTCTCTTTCCAGTTAACTGCCAGATTCTGCTAAGTCCTGGTTTCATGGCATCAGACAGGAAAACTTTCTCCCTGGCTTGGAACTTTTCAAAACCAGACCCCTGAAAAACCATGGAAAGCCTCCTTGGAAAGCTCTACCCGGAGCAGATCCAGGTCCCGCCACAGAGCACCTGCCTGGCCAGCCCAGGTAGGTGGCACCAGGGTTGGACAGCCAGGTTGTTTGAAGTGAACCGTTGGTTTCAGGCCATGTATCTTGGCACAGAGCTGATTTTCATTCCAAAGTGTGTATCGTGTAGGTACAAACATTTTGATATGATAAAACTTGATAAAACCCCTTCTAAAGAATGGCTAAGGAAATTATCCTTATTCCTGAATTATCCCAGAAATCACAGGCGGTGAGAAGGTTTTCCTGCTGATATTGTCCATCTGTATTGCTGCTATGGAATGCTGCTCAGAAAACAGTTCTTCAGCCAAGCGTTTTATAGTGTTACAGTTTTCACTTGCCTTAGCTTAAAGGGATATTACAAACTTCAAGAATAAAAAGGCACTGCTTCTAAAGAGACAGATCGTGTGTGTAATGAGGCTCAAACTCCTTCTCCTAAAACATTATTTCCTGTAATTGGATTTGATAATATTTATTTGTGTTCTTAGGAGCCACTGAAATTACCGGTGTTATGAATTCTGCAGAAGCGGCGGCGAGGCCGCAGCGTGTCAGCTGTGGTACACGCACGTGAGAAGATGAGTTGAGCCAGTTATGGAGCTGGTTTCCAGGGAATAGCCCTGGGCCGGAAACGGCTCCAGCCGCTTTTCTAAAGCGAACATTTGGCTCTGGACTGCCTGTGCTTTGTGCTTCCTGCTGCAGCCAGCCCTGCAGCCGAGCTCTAGCGAAGCATATTCCAGTGGCCATCCTCCCACCACCGGTGACTCTGCCACCACGCTCATCCCCCAGGCTCAGGACCATCCTGATTTTCATTCCCAGGAAACACATCAGCCCACGGACTCTGGGCAGTTGGTGAAGCAGCTCTTGCAGCACTGTTTCACCAGCACTTTCTCAAGTGTTTATGCCAGTTTTTCCCCCTGCCTCTTTCCCATCCTCTCTTCCCTGCTGCAGTGAGCTCCAAAAATTGCTGGGAACTGTCCCTGCCAGCATTTCAAGCAAGCAGCACGTTCAGGTGTCAGCAGAAAGTGTTTACAGGCCTTAAATACATTGTGGACCTGTGGCTGTGTGCAGATCCCCAAGAAAAGTGCTGAAGTGTCTGCCTGTTGGCAGCCCAGGTGCCCATCCATCGGCCGTGCCGGGCTGCTGAGGAATATGAGGTGCAACAGCAGCTTCTCTCCTCGATGCCCAGAGTTTAATATGAACAGACAGGGGAGCACCGACAGCTCGGTCTGGAGCCTGCCCTCTGCTTTCTGCCTCTGACAGGGACAGTAAGAGGAGGAAAGAAAAGTGGATCCGCTGTATTTTAGATACACATCAGGGGGACTCTTACCACTTGGACGTGTCAACACTGTGAGATTCCTACCCCAGTCTGACAAATGTCAAAACTGGGAAAGCCATGTCACGAGAAGAGTGGGGTCAGGCAAGGTCAGCTTCCCTGCCCGCATCTGCCGGGAGCAAACTCAGGTCTTGACCAGTTTTCAAGGCAGTGCCCATTTAAGCAGAGTGCTCACTCCAGATCTAGCCTTGAGCTTTTCTTCTGCCTCTCAGTACTGTTCTCGCTCCTCTCCGTAGTCCTGGTGAAGAGCAAACTGCTGCATGTCTGATGCTTGTCTCTCCCTCCTCCTTGCTCGGGTGTCACCGGGCAGGTTGTTATAACCGCACTGGAAGTTGCTGTGGGTAAACATGTCTCAGAGATACAAAATAAGTCATCGTAGCCCTGGCTGGATCCCACCCTGGGCATTCTGTACGCAGCGTGCGCTAATAATACATTGCATTAAAAAGATAAGTGACAATCCCTGTTTTTCCATTAATGCACGGAGATGAAATTCAGTCCAACATCCAGGGCCAGCACAACCTGAAGGCTGTGGGGATATTTTGAGTGAAACATACTTGGCATTTAGTCACATGGATATTGGTTCTGGAACACAAGGAGATTTTGGCGTGTCCTTAGCACAGCTTATCTCCAGCTGGCCTCACCAACTCCCAGAGCTGCTTGAGTAATTCCTAAATCAGCATGTCCTTTAATTTCTTTACCATTTGCTATGCATGTTGGATTTTGCAATGAATAAATCAAGACCTTAGATTTTATATGCTGAAGTGGACCATGCTGATGAAAAAAGAATTTTCATATTTTTGCAGACGTTCACTTCAATGGCCAGATTTGCTGGAGCATGATGCTCCCAGTCAATAGTACCCTTGTAGCTTGTTTGTTTAATTGATTGCAATGCTGTGTCAACCTTCCCACGCAAGAGCCTCAAATATTTGCAAACTGAAATACACGTAATGTTTGGCATGACTTGGTCCTCACTGCAATACAGCTGCAGCTGCTGCAGTTTGCACAACAGAGACTGGAGGGCGGGAATCCAAATACACTAAATTAATTAGGGTTATGTCCATAGACTTTGTTTAGTTCTATCAGGCTTGTGTAGAAATGTTCCCTGCTTGTGCTCAAACATGTTGATTAAACAGTGCTGTAGTTTTTGATCTCTCCTTCACAATATTAAAGCCAACCAGATGATTATGGTTCCCCACTGGGCAAATATTTGTTCTTTGTCAAAAGATGCCCCTTCCCTCTCTCCAGTCTTCTCTTCCATCACATGGTCAGTTACCCCTCAAGTCAACACAGTAAGGTTAGGATTGCTTCTGGGAAAAAGCAACTGTTTTTCTGTTGTCTGCATCAGTGCAGCTTTCTGTGCAGCCCACCCTAGCCCGCTGGGCTCTGTGGGGCGAGGTTTGGCCCTTCTCTTGACAACAGACCACGCAGGGGCCGGAAGGGAGCGGCCCTCAGAATGGTGCATTGCTCTCTACGAGCAGATAGGGTGCAGTAAGTGTTCCTCGCTGACATCATGGAGTGACCAACTTGTTGTTATTACTTTGATTAGCCATGTTCCCCCCTTGGTTACACAACAGGAGGGATAATTCCTAAACATCCATGGTGGAATGTGCCAAAAAGAACCTGCTTCCACTACTGATTTGTTTTCCTTTGTGTTTTCTCAGGGACGTCCATGTAGATATTTATCCAATAGGTTTCAGCCCAATTAAACAGTTCATCAGCTGGGAAAATCAGCATCTGAATAATCCTGCTGTCTTTAGCAGGACTAATGTGAGGCTTAAAGTTAACTCAGAAACACTATTTGTTGCTGCTTTTTAGTATCTTCTCCCCACTAGCCCTTTTAATTTACTGTCTGAAAGCAGCGTTGCTTCTTGGGCTCCTAACAGAGATGGCCTGAAGCTGCTCTTAGCCTGGGAGACATCCTGTCAGCTCCTGCAACTCTTCAGCTTGTGCTGCGAGGTTTTGGGCACATCTTTGACCATGACTTTAGAAATGACATATAAATCTACAGAAAATAAAACATCACTGATTTACGTGGACTAAACACCCTGTTATTTGCTCGGGAGGTAACCTGCTGGACAACTCCACCAAAGCAGCAGGCGGGCAGACATGGAGAGAGTTAAAAAACCCCAAAACATTTATCCTGAAAATTTCCAGAGTTTCGTAGACCCAAGATGACAGCGGCACGACTAGTCTGTCTGTCTCAATTTTCTACAAAGCTTTAAATATCTTGCACGATAGCCACTTTTGTTATGCTTTCCTTTTTTATTCTCTTCCTTTTCTCTGAATATTTTTTTTTCTTTATTGTTGGTAGCTAAAAAGCCATCCCAAAGTCTGAACCAATTTATCAGTTTCAAAAGAAAGGACAATAAACCTGTCATTTGTGGCCTAAGCACAGAGGTTGCTGCTCCTCTGATATTAAAGCTGATTAAAAGAAGACCTGTCTTTTAGGAGTTCATGTCGTCTTAAGATTCCGTGTCGTTCCTGGGGGGAGGAATTGCTGTGACCCAAAGCATGCTCTGAGCTGACAGGGCTATTGAGTTCCGACCTAAAGAAGAGTATTGCTTAATACTTACCTGTGAAGTTCTCTTTGTGCAGTTTTTTTTTTTTTATTTTATCTTGCTCAGAAGGGGTAAGAGAACATCAGGATAAAAAGGGATCTCAATTTTGGTCATGTGTTTGTTTTGAGTATCTCAAAAATTCTGAACTAGCTCTGGAAAGGATTTACTGAAAGCAGCCCCAGTCTTCTGTGCTTCTCTGGGGAGCTGCATTTGGGTTGTTCAGTTCCAATTATTCCACGTTAACCTAGAGCCGTTTCTTCTTTCTGATCAAAAAGTGAATCCCTCAGCTAGAGAAACTCTCCAGTCCTGGACAGTTTTTATCTGAGTGGCATCTTGGGGTAAGCATCTTCGTTAGAGTCAGTGCCCGCTCATTAGCAGTTGGCTCGTTGACTGCTGCGGAGCTTTCGGGACGCGCGGCTGTGTTTGCTGCGACTGGAAGGCTGTTCCTTGAGCTCGCACAAACTGTGTTTCTCCTCATTCTCATCTCAAACACCAGCGCCTCGGCCGGTGCGAGGCAGTGTAGCTCTGCTAGTGGCCATGGATCTCTGCCGTTGTTTCTCTGAGGGTGTCAGGGCGCGCACGGCTCAGCATCGCGACTTCGGCGTGCAGGGTTGCGACGTAAGGTGTGCGGAAGGGCGGGAGCTGAGTCGAGACTGCGCTGTGAGCTGCGTTATGTTGGTATGGCAAGTTAGAAAAATCAGATTGAGGGCATATCGAAACTAAAAGGCTGGTTCTGTAGCCAAACAATTTTTTATGAACAGAATCTTAAAACCTGGCTTCCCATTCCAGGTACTCCCAGGCCGCCTTTCCCTCAGTGGGAACCAGTGTCCTTGACACATTCAGGGGGGATCTGCACCCATCCCAGGGATACAGCTGAGGTATCAACAAGCCCTAGCCCTGCTCCTCCTGGGAGCAGGAGGCAGTGGGATAGTCACAGGCACCTTTGTATCGTCCCAGTCCCATTGTTTAACTTTCAGAGGTACTTTAAGAATAATCCCAAAGCATGAAGGGATAAAACGGGTCGGCACTGGGAAAGCAACACCACCTCAGACAACAGAATCCAGGGTTTAAAAGAAGAGCCTTGGCCTGGATTCCCAGCTGTGCCAGTTCCAGGCCAGGTGAGGTGTAAGGAGCTGGGCAAGCTGACCGTACAGATGTGTGTGGGTCACAGGGTGGAGCCAACAAACCAAAAGAAAGGCTGGTGTGGGCTCTGCTCTGCTGTTACCATGTAAAAAATTAACCAGAAAGGAATCCACACAAGCTCCTTAAGAAGTTTTTCCCACCCGTCGTCAGACTCCGTGCTGTTTTCCACAACGTACTGTCTCAGCAGTGTCACGAGCCAGGTGCGCTTGGCGGGGTAAAGCTGGAAATCCCTCTGAAACGGAACCTTTTCATTCTTTCCCAGGTTTGTGCTTCCGCACAGCGCACGAGTTCGCGTTCCAAACTCTGCAGCTCTGCTCTCAGCACTGGCATACTTGCCTGTTTCCTGGAGCAGCCCCCTCAGCCCTCCCTAGCTTTCGGCAGCGTGCCCTGCTTCCAGACCTTCCGGAGGTCTCCGTGTTCCTGCAAGCTCTCCTGCTGAGAGACTCGCAGCTCCCTCAGCAGCCAGGGCTGGAGCTGCCCCTGTCTCCTTAAACAGATTTCACCCTGCCTGTTTGGGAACACCATTCCCCTGCAGGACAAGAGGAGGGCTGGATTAATTAATTATAGTGTTCAGCCTGCCCAGGATGACACAGTTAATTTTAATTAGCTTATTCCTTTATTTCAGAATCTCTTCACCTACCCCAGGGAGATTTTATTTTATTTTTTTCCACTTCTGCAGCAGATTTCTGTGCTAGATGGGGAGTCCAGGTTAGTGTGCTTACAAAAAAAAAAAAAAAAAAGAAAGAAAAGGCAAAAAAAGAAGAAAAAAACAAAGCAGAAATGTAGGGCATGGAATGTTTCTGGATGAAAATGTATCCTAAATTATAATCGTTTCATAACACAGGTATCACTTGTATCACTTGCCTTTCTCAATGACCCTTATTGCAACACTTCTTTCATTATTGTCATTGGTTTATTGCCACATCATTCTCTGAACTAATGAATTACTTCATCTTTATTTAAAGGATGAGGCAAGTATTGATTAAGAAGGTTTGACAGAATTGTGGCGCTTGATTATAGGGGTGCCAGATTCTTCTGAAAATCAAGTGCTTTGAGGAAAACGTGCAGTGTGTGATGGCAAAGTAGAACACAAGCTTCAGATACGTCTGTTTCAACCGAGAATTCATGATAATGTCCAATTTGCATCCACAAAAATATAGTTCATCCCAGCGTTGTAATCAAGGTGCGTTTTCATTGCTTCGTGTTTTGTTAGGTGCAGTTTAAGAAGCACTTTGTTTTGTGAAGCCTGAAAGCCAGGTGCTGGTTGGTCCCAGAAATATTTGGTGTTCTTCCTTCATATTAAGATGTGACCTCTCCTGTACCTTGCTGATCTGCTTTATGATCAGACTGCAAGCAAGTTAAAGTGGAAGACTTTGGATTCCTGGAAGCTCCCAAAGGCGTGGCATTCAATGAAATACATCAGTCGTGGGGTAGAACCATCTCCAGTAAATACAACCTCAAATTCTTTTCCTGTTTTTTTACGTCAGTACGGTGATGCCAGTTCCAAAGTGGGTGGTAATTGGGAGGATCCGATTCCTGCCCAGGGACTGATTTGGGCTGGTTCCCCAGAAGGCAGCTCAGGGTGACAGCTGTTACTTTTCACTCTTTCAGACCACCTGAAATAATTCCTGCAAACCTTTCAGCCTTCCCTCTTAGCTAGCGAGGGCCATCGAGAACGGAAGAGAGGTGCTTTTCAGTCCTCTGATAAGGACTTTAAAGGGTTGTGGGAAGCCAATGAAGAATGATTCAGGGCAGCAAGAGGAGAGTGAATGGGCTGCAGTGAATGAGCCGCTTGCAATGCATCACTCCTAATGGGAGCTCTGGACCAGAGGTCACGTTTGAAAGCAGCAGTAGCATCACATATCCCTCTGCAGCTCAGATTCTTTATTTTCCACAAAGAAATTTTTCTTTAAAACAGAAAACACTAGGAAAAAAAAAAACCAAAACAGCAGCACCTTTGTGTCATTCAGAACTGGGGAACAAAACGCTGTCCCACCAACCCCAGCAGGCACCACAGCCGTGTGGGGATGGAGCTGTGATCGTCTGTGTAATTTCTTGAAGTCAGGGCCGGACTCCCAAGGCACCTCTGCTCTAATTAGATTAACTGTTACTGTCAGGGCTATCTAATTGCTTGTACTGAAGAAAGCAAATTGCAGACAGTACGTATCGGTGTAAAATCAAACACAAAACAGGTGTTTGCTAATTAAAACTGAGATTTTAATGAATGACCTATGTGGGTTTGGTGAATAAATACCACTCATGGCATCTGCTATGTAATTAGGTTCCAACTACTTCTTCTCTTTTTTTCCTCCTCAAGTCCCAGTAAATAATTCTAGAATGCCAAGCTTTAGTTAAACCTGGTAATCTTTGCTCTTTAATGTGGAAAAAGCAGATGTTTCCTGCCCAGGTAACTCCAAGCAATGGCAATCAAAGGAGAAGAAAAACTGGATCCCTCATTATATTTTAGGATTTTGTTCTCTAAGGTTTGCACAGTAAGGACAGTAACATATTGGAAGGGAAAAGATTACATTAAAATCCTGCTCATGCTGCAGGTTGATTACAGTGTTTGTGGGAGGGCTGTTGCCCGCGTCGCTTCAGCATTTCAGGTTTTATTCACAGCTAATTGGGCTTCCCGCTAGGGCAACAGCCCTGGCGCTCTTTTTCTTCTGGACCTATTTTAAATTAAATCTAAACAGAGATCTGTGGATATTTGTGGGGAGAAGGAGGTGAAGTGGGGTGGGAAAGAGGTCCTTGAATACACAGGCACGGGACATTTCCCCTTTAGCAACCACATACATCAGCTGCACTTCCAGGAGCTGGAGAGTTTTGTTTTCTCTTTTTTTTTTTTTTTTTACTCTTTTTCTTTAATTTTAGAAGCAGTGCCAGGAATGTCCAGGAAATCATTCAGAAAATTGCAGCCACAGATTCTGTTGGGTCTGTACTTGGGCAATATGTCCTTCAAAGGTGAACGTTCCCCCTGCGCAGGCAGCCACTTTACACCCCTCACACCTCGCGGGTCTGCAGTGCTTTATGAAGGCGACACGACCGTGGATGGCGTTTACTCTTAAGTGTACCGAGCCATTGGAGGGGTCTGGCTGCAGGGAGCAATTCCATGAGCTCTGCTGGGTTGCGGAAGGGATGAGTTACGGGTATCAATTCCACATCTATAAAACAGAGATATTGGTGCTTCATTCTCCCGCTGTTTGCTTTGTAAACCTTGTTGTTGTTGTTGAACTACAGCTGCACACAAATACCTACTCCTAGTGCTATTTCAAGTCTGGAGTATTTTCTAAGTCTTACTCCAAGTCTCTATGTGCTGGTGTGGTACAAAGCCAGTGCTGCCTACCTTCCGTCTGGCTTCAGTATCACTGCAACGCAAGCAGCGCTAACTGAGGATGAGTGGCAGATTCAGAAGAAATCCCTCCACTGGGAATAACGGTGACAGTCTTGGAAAGTGCACACAGAGTGTATCTGAGGGAAGGAAGGTGTGGGTGGAGGAGAAACTGAGGCTTAGCTGGTCTGCCTCAGTAAGAATCCAAATTAGCAAATTGCAGTATTTTAGTCCTGAGCTTTGTCACTCGCCATTTGAAGCTACACAGGAGATAGCTCCTGCCCCACGAAAGAGAGCACGAGAACGTTCCCGACTTTGCTCTGGGACGAGGTCTGGTTATTCCCTGGGCTGTGGAGCTGAGGGATGTTCTCCCTGAAACCGCTGTCGTTTTTTCTCAGGAATAACGTGATCATGGAAAAATAAAAGGGAAGAAGAAAGATGTCAGTGATTAATTTCTCTGGATAAACGAAAGCTGCATTTCCCTCCTTCCCCTGCAGGCAGACCTTTTGTGTGATTGTCTCAAGGCATAAAAGAAAGAAAAGTAATTAAGTGTCAGGATTGAACAGTTTGTTCCTGGTTTTGGTTTGTGTAACAAAGCATTTCCAGCACAGATCAACTGGCAATTTGTTGGCTGGGTTCCAGACTCCGTGTGCAATCCATTCTTAAATGTCTGCTCTTAAGATGCTTTTTGTGCATATAGAGACAAAACCAAAAGCAAAGGTGAAACTTTTAATCACAATGAAACACGGGACCCAGCAGTGCTGTCTGGGATCACTGATACGTGAGAAAAGGTTGTACAGTTAGAATTAGCTCTGTGCTTTCCCATGCTTGTTCCTGGTATCAGAGGTGCCCAGAAATCTACTTGGAGGAACCAGAGATTTTATTATTTCATGCAAAAGACATTAAAAAAACAAAAAGACTGATTTTTGCTTCAAGCCTAGAATTTTGTTCTCCGGGTTCTTCCAGGTTTTTGCAGTTCCCAGTGTGCTCTCCTGTATTTCTTAGTCTCCGTATCCATGCATTCTGATTTATTCCCTGACCGTGAGTCTTTGTTTATTTTTATATCTTTACTGTAAAGTCTCTGAGGAGGACATTGTCTCTCTCACTAGATGTGGGCACAGCACCTGCCATAACTGAGGGCTTCATTTTGCATAAGACAAAAGTCTGACAGTTATTTAGAAAAATGCTGGTTATGACGCAAAAAATGTGTTAAAAATACCAACATGTAGCATGTACAAAGACATAATCAGACGTGATCTTTACTGCAATAAAAAGCAGATTAGAAATCGAGATCCACAAAGCATTGCAATTACTTTAACTGTCAGAAATATTGGCAGGGCTGGGAAGGTGTTTGGTTCTGTAAAACTGACAAACCTGTCTAAAAATCCATAATGTTGCTTTGACTAATCTGAAATCTTAAAGAGAGTAAGTGGTTGCTGAGGGTTGTGTGAGCTGTTTCACAATCAGCTGACACAAAAGCAAGGCCAAGTGCAGCACCTTTTGGGGGTGAGGGAGACCAAAAGCCTTCAGAGATCTTCAAGGAGCAGTGGTTTAAATCAAGGTTTTTATAATAGCTTGTTCTGAACATCTTGTTAGCTGTTCTGTGTAATGCAGGGTGGAGAACTTCACCTTGTTACCTCTGCGTTCAGCTTACGATTGAAGAAGGTATCTCAGTTGTGAGAGATGCGTGATGACAGATGCACCAACTCTTTCAGTAAGCTGTCCTCAGAGAAGGATTCCCTGTTTCTTAGGTGAATCTTTCAGCTGTATTGACTAAGAGCAGATGTGCCTTTGAGAGAGAAGAGGCTTCCTAGTGTGATTCCTACCTTGTGATTCAAAAACTCTCTATAAATATTTCATTTCTAGTAAGGGAAATAAACGTGCAACATTTTCCAAGTTTAAAGAAGTTTTCAGGTGGTATTAAATCTCTCTGCAGTTTTCATTATTCCATGGCCTGGAGAGTAGCAGTTCTCCACCTTTCTGGACACCAGGTTTTCCTGAGTGTGATAAGTGTTTGGTCCGGAAGAGAGCGGACCCAGCCAGCTGGGTCGGGAATGCTCTGAAAGTGAAGTCAGAGGTGGGACCGTGGCACGCTGCACGAGGTGGTGATTAGAGGAGGGATGATGTTCTCCAGTGACGGGGACAGCCAGATGAGCCAGATCTCATCTTTGAAATCCAGCTGGTCTCTAATGAGCTAGAAGCCTGAGCCCAAAAGCAGCTCCGGGAACACAGCAGCCAATAACATCTTATTATTCACTTTTGCTTTAATTTCATTCTCCTTCAGACTACATCCAGGTACTAATGAAGGGAAAAATGGTTGTGGAAGAGTCTGTGTCTGACAGGTAATAGCACATCAGCCTGTCAGCCCTTTTTCTACTCCAACCCATGATCAAAAAAGATGAATCGGTTTGATAGCAATTAGGCTGGTGATTGCCTGTATCCTGAAGGATTTCATGGCATTGCCTCCTGCAGAAATCTCTGCTTACAGGGCTGTGCGCCTTTCGAAAGCCAGGGGGTGAGGAGATTGAATCTCTTTCATATACATCCTGATATTTAGTGTGTTTGGGTGAGGCCCTCAGAAGCTCTCGGGGAAGGGTGACACACATCAAGCAAAACCACCTTAAACAATATCCCAGTATCACAACAGATCTCCTGAGTTTTGTCTTCCACATTAGCCACAGAAAAAGGGTATTGTAAAGGGGCCCAAACCAATCTAAAAATGTGATTAATATGCTGATTAATATGGGGATGAATCAAATTACATCCCAATACAGGATAAGAGGCTGCAGGGTTATAAACAAGAATTTCTGTGGCTTCATCTCTCCAGCTGTTAATGAAAACACTTGACATTTAGCCGCACGCACTCGATTCCCCACAGAAAATGGAATTACTGCTTCTTCCTATAGTGACTGCCCACAAGGCACCTTTGACTCGGTGCTCTTATCCCAGATGTGCTCTTTAGGCCAAAGTCCAATCCTCTCCCAGGAGAGGTCCTCTGAACCAACAGTTTCAAACATGTATTTAAAACCCCCTTGTAATTGTTGTCTGTTTACCTGCAGTTTTTCATGAAGGAAAAACTTCTTGTGGAAGAGGCTCCATTGCCTTTGAGCAATTTGTGCAATATCCTCAAAACAATTTAGTGAAAAGCCAGGAACTGGGTCCAGTGCCCAGGTTGCCTGGGCCAGCTCCTTGGTGCAGCTCTGCTGTAGAAAGTGGATGTGAACCAGTGAGCACCAGCGTCTGATGTTTTATGAACTAATGTGCTCTTCTCTACTCCACCTTGGCAACCTTTCCTCTTTCTTTTCTTATTTTTCTTTTATGTGAAATCTGTCGTAGTCAGTGTCAAATCTGCATCTGATGGGTGAGACACTCGGCATATAAAATAGGAGCTCTCACCATTGTCTTCTTTCATAATCTGATCTTTTAGTATTTTTTTCGTATTTGGAAAATACAGGAAAAAAAAAAAATTGGAGGGGAAAAAACCACGAAAATGAGGTTCTGGGGGCTTATTTAGCAATTGACCCTTTTTTCAGGATGCAAAGGCTTCCATTCAGCAGCATTGCTAGGCAACTGAACAGACAGTTCCTTTCAGGCCCGAAGTGGAAACCAGGATTAATACACGATCAGTCAAGATACACATTTATTCACCCTCCCGCGCAACAATAATAGGATTTTTCTGGGCCCAGTTTAATTCAGTAGATGAGGCTGACGCTGAATTAAAGCTGCTTATCCAGGCTTATAATAAGGAGGTGAGATTCCAGGGGAGAGAAAGAGGGCGAGGGAGATGCACACCCAGTAGGACATCAACTGACAAAACCAGAGGATTAGAAATCCCAGCTGAGGAAAAATATACTATTTAACAAGACTTGAAAAATCCAGTTCAAGTTATTCAGCTTCCTTTGCTGTCCTTCAGTAGCTAAAGTTTCAGAGTAAGAACTTGGAGCCCTGAGATGTGGTGTGGGCTCTGATGCTGCCCTCCTTTGGTCCTGCTCCTCAGGATGGCTCAGGTGCTGGCAGCAGAGCTTCATCCATCATGTGCAGGGGTCTGCCTCGGCTCTGTGCTCCTCAGATAAGTCATTTTCCTTGCTGTACTTTGTTGCTCGCAGTCAAGTTGAATGCCAACAGCTTTTCCTGTTTGATAATATCCACCCCTCCTCTCTGCACTCTGCTTCTCCGAAGTATTCAAATGGCCACCACTTTTAAAAACAAAAGCAGAGCCCTTGTGATTCTTCCTCTTCTGTCTCCGGGTTCCTTCTGATGTGGTTTCCTCAAGGGCCTGCGAAGGACATCTCCAGAGAGATGGCGTGGCTCTTTGAACGAGCTATTGTTTTTGTAGCACTTTCCTGGCACAAACAGCTCAGCTAACAAACAAATTTAATTTTTAAGTGGGGAAAGGTCTATTAATCTATTATTAATTAATATTCCATATCCCACCTCGGAGGCAGAGTGGGTCTTTTGAAGCCATCTGGTTTCTCATTGCACTGGAGGAAAGCTACTGTCTCTTGTATGCTCTTGAATAGGATCTGGATAATGGAGATGTGATGTGCATATGATCCAGATGTCTGGTTATCTCTCTCCCCACAGCTGGATCGCGGTGTCCATCTCATCGGATGATAATACGGCAGTTGCAGGGGTTTGCATTTGCCCCAGCCATTTACAGACACTGACATTTAGGAGGTGTCTTTGGCCTGTTTCTCAGAAAGCTGTGCTGTTCTCTGGGGTCTCTGCCACTCATTTCCTCACGTACGTCCTGTCTCCCCTTTCCGGGACAAGAACGCTGCTAGTGAGGAAGCACGGGCCAGTGTGGGTTTCTCTGTGCAAACTGGGAGCGTTCCTTCACCACTGCGTACGGGATTTATCAGAGAAAAGGAGTGGGGCACTGCAGTACGCGTGGATGTATGAGCCAGGAACAGAGCAGAGTAACAATCTACTGCTGCAGCATGACTAACTGTGGATGCAGGAGCCCATGACATTAGTACTGAACATCCCAAATCAAATCCTGCAGGCAGCCCTGGCAGGGGATTGCTGCGTTAACTCGCCCCCC